>JAPVLO010000958.1:0-264331 GCA_027257055.1 Cephalopachus bancanus | reverse complement strand
AATTTAGGGGATAAATAAGAATCTGTGAATCTACAGTAATGTAAAGAAATAAATTACTAAATGAGAGAGAATAAAAAGTTATTTCTAATAGTAGAAAGTCTACTAATAAGTGTAGAAATGATAGAATTAGAAATTTACCATTTTCCATTCATTGTAACAACTGATGAAGGTAAGAACCGTTAAAATTAAAGATCTCAAAGTATATCACAAGACACTTTTTTTTTTTTTTTTTTTTTGAGTTGGAGTCTCACTCTGTTGCCCAGACTGGAGTGCAGTGGCCGCTCCCGGCCACCGCAGCCTCAACCTACTGGGCTCTGGCAATCCTTCCGCCTCAGCCTTCCGAGTAGCCGGAATTACAGGCATGCGCTACCACGCCCGGCTGATTTTTTGATTTATTGTAGAGATGAGGTCTCACCAACTGCCCAGGCCGGTCTCGAACCCACGAGCTCAGGCAATGCACTCACCTCGGCCTCCCAAAGTGCTGGAATTACAGGCTGAGCCACCAAGCCCGGCCACAAGACACTTTTTATTTTTATTTTGTTTTGAGTTGGAATCTCACTCTGTCACCCAGACTGGAGTGCAGTGGATCGCTCCTGGCTACCGCAGCCTCGACCTGCTGGGCTCCAGCGATCCTTCTGCCTCAGCCTTCCAAGTAGCTGGAACTACAGGTGCGCGCTACCCCGTCCGGCTCATTTTTTATTTATTGTGGAGATGAGGTCTCGCCAAGTTGCCCAGGCGGGTCTTTAACCCATGGGCTCAGACAATCCACTCACCTCAGCCTCCCAAAGCAAGGGATTACAGGCTAAGCCACCGAGCTCGGCTCACAAGACACTTTTTAATTACCAAGGGTAAAACAGTAACTTTACTGTAGTGAAACATGACAGACTATCTGAATAAAGTGATCAAAGTTAGCGTTACCACTACTGAGACCAACCCATAGCAGATATCTCTTGATAAAAGGCACTGAAAAGAAGGTAGCACCACTTCTGTTGTGTTCTTGCATAAAGATCATAAGCTAAATCTTGTCATAAGAAAACATCAGACAAACCCACAGAGATAGACATTTTGTAAAATAACTGGCCTACAGCCGGGCTCGGTGGCTCAGTCTATAATCCTGCACCGTTGGGAGGCTGAGGTGAGTGGATTGCCTGAGCCCGTGGGTTCAAGACCCGCTTGGGCAACTTGGCGAGACCTCACCTCTACAACAAATCAAAAGCTAGCCGGGCGTGGTAGCATGCGCCTGTAGTTCCAGCTACTTGGAAGGCTGAGGCAGAAGGATCGCCGGAGCCCAGCAGGTCAAGGCTGCGGTGGCCTGGAGCAGCCACTGCACTCCAGTCTGGGTGACAGAGTGAGACTCCACCTCAAAAAAAACCAAAATAACTGGCCTATATTGTTTAAAAATACCAATGTTTTAAAATACAAATACTCAAACTGTTCCAGATTAAAGTAGATTGAAGGGTCTGCTAGTTGAATGCAACACATGATCTTGGATTTTCTTTTGTCATAGAAAATATTATTGGGATATTGAGGAAATCCTCAATAAGGTATAAGGACTGGATAGTAGTATTTCAATGATGAGAGAGAGAAAAAAAACAAAGCCAATGTAGTAAAATGCTAACATCTGGGGAATCTGGAAGATATCTGGGAATCTTTTGTCCTATTCTTGCAATTATCTGTAAATCTGAACTACGTCCAAAAAAGTACAAAGTATCCAATTGCTTAATTCTGATAGAAATATAAAGAGGTTTAATGTAGTAGTCTTTAAACTACTTTAGACATTTAAATATTTTCATGAGCCGGGCTCGGTGGCTCAGCCTGTAATCCCGTGTCTTTGGGAGGCTGAGGTGAGTGGATTGCCTGAGCCCGTGGGTTTGAGACCCGCCTGGGCAGGCGAGACCTCATCTCTACAATAAATTAAAAAAAATTAGCCAGGCATGGTAGTGCGCGCCTGTAATTCCAGCTACTTGGAGGGCTGAGGCGGAAGGATCGCCGGAACCCAGCAGGTCGAGGCTGCGGTGGCCGGGAGTGGTCACTGCACTCTAGTCTGGGCGACAGAGTGAGACTCCAACTCAAAAAAAAAATAAATAAATAAAATAAATTAAAAAAATTTTTTTTTTCATAATTAAAAGTTGAAGCTGGGCTCGGTGGCTTAGCCTGTAATCCCGTGCCTTTGGGAGGCTGAGGTGAGTGGATTGCCTGAGCCCGCGGGTTCGAGACCCGTCTGGGCAACTTGGTGAGACCTCATCTCTACAATAAATCAAAATGAGCCGGGTGTGGTAGCGCATGCCTGTAGTTCCGGCTACTTGGAAGGCTGAGGCGGAAGGATCGCCGGAGCCCAGCAGGTAGAGACTGCGGTGGCCGGGAGCGGCCACTGAACTCCAGTCTGGGTGACAGAGTGAGACTCCAACTCAAAAAAAAAAAAAAAAAAAGTTGAAGAAAATTTAAATAACAATATTATTGTTAAAGTTTTGTAACAAGAAGAATGCTAAAACAATTCTGTATACTAATTTCAACCCATTTATATTTTTCCAGTATTATATTTTATCAATCGTAAGACACTGTTTTTTTTCTTTTCTTTTTTTTTTTTTTTTGAGTTGGTGTCTCACTCTGTCCCCCAGGCTGGAGTGCAGTGGCATGCTCATGACCACCGCAGCCTCGACCTGCTGGGCTCAGGTGATCCTTCCGCCTCAGCCTTCCAGGTAGCTGGTGCCACAGACATGTGCCATCATGCCCGGCTAATTTTTTGATTTATTGTGGAGATGAGTCTTCGCCAAGTTGCCCAGGCTGGTCTCGAACTCCTGGGTTCAGGTAATCCTCTTGCCTCTGGAGTGTAGTGGTATGGGATTATAGGTGTGAGTCACTGCAACAGGGTCTAAGACACTTTTTTCCTAATGTTTCAACATTTCTGATATACAGATCCATCTTACAATTGATGAGATGTCATTGCTTAATTGGCAGCATCATTTTATTTATTCTTGGCACAAAAAAATAATGGCACATTTTATAACTTATGGTTTTTTAGGGTCAATGAAATATGACCTATTTGACTGAGTTTACAGTAGGTCTCCTCCTTCCCACTTCTGAGCCTCAAATGCAACTACTCCTAACAATCTCATTTTTATAGTCCCAGAAATAATCTATGCCTATACAGCTATTTTAAAAATTGGGCTGACATGTGCATAACATAAAATGCACCATTTAAAAATATTTTTAGAGGTACAGTTCAGTGGTATTAAATATATTCACACTGGCTGGGCTTGGTGGCTCAGCTTGTAATCCCAGCACTTTGGGAGGCCGAGGCGAGTGGATTGCCTGAGCCCGTGGGTTCAAGACCAGCCTGGGCACCTTGGCGAGACCTCGTCTCTACAATAAATAAAAAAGTTAGCCAGGTATGGTAGAGTGCACCTGTAATTCTGGCTACTTGGAAGGAGCCCAGCAGGTCAATGCTGGGGTAGCTGTGAGCATGCCACTGCACTCCAGCCTGGGCAACGGAGTGAGACTCCAAATAAAAAAAAAAGACACACACACACACACACATTCACACTGTTGTACAACTATCACTACCATCTACCTCCAGAAATTTTTCATCCTCCCAAATGGAACCTGTACCCACTAAACAAAAAATTCACTTTTTAAACTTAAAGAAATGGCTTTTAAACTCACTCAGAAATACTGAGTACCTGAAATCCTAAATAAGCACAAACACTGCTTTTGAGATACAATGAAAAAAAATGCAGAGAAATAACTACCTCACATGGCTTAAATGGGAAGACAACCAAAATAAGTATCATTAGTTATTAATTATCTCTCATGGAATTATAATCAATTCCTAAATATATAGAAACATTAAACTAACAGTTCTACTTGGCCTACAGTAACTAATTTCTTAAAAGTCCAGATCAGGCCAGGCTCGGTGGCTCAGCCTATAATCCCAGTACTTTGGGAGGCCAAGGTGAATGGATTGCCTGAGCCTGCGGGTTCATGACCAGTCCAGGCAACCTGACAATACCTCGTCTCTACAATAAAATAAAAAATTAGCTGGGCATGATAGTGTGTGCATATAGTTCCAGTTGCTTGGAAGGCTGCAGTGGAAGGATCCCTGGAGCCCAGCAGGTCAACACTGGGGTGGCCGTGAGTGTGCCAATGCACTCCAGCCTGGGCGACAGAGACTCCAACTCAAAAAAAAAAAAAAAAGTCCTGATCAATTTAGAGGATTTGTTTGGCTGGTTGTTTTAGTCCGATTTGGTTTTCTTTGGTCATCATTCGTTGAGTTCCATGTAATAAAAATTGCCTTTTTATAAGAGAATGAATAGCCACAATCAAATAATTACCGGGAGAAAATGTCAGCATTTTTACTGCAAATTTAAATGTCAAGTCACCAAAAGCACTAACATTGCATACACTATTACGGTGGTTTGTAAAGTCACTAACTTTGCATACATTTAGCCAAAAACAGAAGTTAAAAAAAAATTTTTTTTTTTGAGTCAAGGTCTCACTCTGCTGCCCAGGCTGGAGCACAGTAGCCTGATCACAGCTTGCCACAGCCTGGACCTCCTAGGCTTAAACAATTCTTCTGTCTCTGCCTCCTGAGTAGCTGGGACTACAGGTGCACACCACCATGCCCAGCTAGTTTTTAAAAATGTTTTTGTAGAGAAGAAGTCTTGCTGTGTTGCCTAGGCTGCTCTCAATGCAATCCTCCTGCCTTGGCCTTCCAAAGTGCTGGGATTACAAGCATGAGCCACCATGCCTGGTGAGAAGTACAATTCTGAACTGCAGAATCTCAAGGAAAAAATTGGGGAGCATCTCCTCATATGAACCTATATGACCACACATCCCTCTTCCTTCTGGCCTGTGCTGACTGAAGTCACTCTCTCACAGCACAGATTCTTACATACTCCAGCAGTTTTTCAGTAGTGCTCCTTTTGCTACCATGCATGGAGTCTTCTAAGTCCTTTCCAGATTAAAGCCCTAGATCTAGCTAAATGCGGGGATAGTCTCTTTTCACAGAACTCCTTTGCACATTTTGAGACCACTGAATGAAATGTATTTTTTTAGTGCTTTCTCCTCTATATGTCAAAGAAAACCATCCATCCAGGTCAGGCTCGGTGGCTCAGCCTGTAATCCCAGCACTCTGGGAGGCCGAGGTGAGCGGATTGCCTGAGCCTGCAGGTTCGAGACCCGCCTGGGCAACTTGGCGATACCTCATCTCTACAATAAATCAAAAAATCAGCCAAGCGTGGTAGCGCATGTCTGTAATTCCGGCTACTTGGAAGGCTGAGGCGGAAGGATCCTGGAAGCCCAGCAGGTCGAGGCTGCGGTGGCCGGGAGTGGCCACTGCACTCCCGTCTGGGTGACAGAGTGAGACTCCAACTCAAAAAAAAAAAAAAGAAAGAAAGCTATTCATCCAATATTCTACCACAATCTTCCCACCCAGACCAGGAAGGGACTAACACTCCCAGAAAGCAGAAACCTAGGAAGTCACCTCTGGTCCTTCTCCTTAAAGTCAATCCATCATTAAGCCTTGTCATTTTCCATATTCTTCTCTCACCTCTAATCTCATTTTTTTTTTTTTTTTTGATTTGGAGTCTCACTCTTTCACCTAGACCGGAGTGCAGTGGCCGCTCCTGGCCACCACAGCCTCGACCTGCTGGGCTCTGGCGATCCTTTCCGCCTCAGCCTTCCAAGTAGCTGGAACTACAGGCGCGCGCTACCATGCCCGGTTCATTTTTTGATTTATTGTAGAGATGAAGTCTTGCTGCCCAGGCAGGTCTTGAACCCGCGGGCTCAGGCAATTCACTCACCTCAGCCTCCCAAGGGCGCGGGATTACAGGCTGAGCCACCGAGCCCGGCTCTAATCTCATTTTTATTATGCAAGTATCTTCCTAGACAACTGCAATAGTTTCTAACATGGCCTATCAGAGTTGGCTAGTCTGGCTCCTGCGATTTTCCAGCCTCATTGCTTCTTGCTGTCAGCACTACAGCCTAGTCAACCTGGCCTTCTTTTAGTCCCTCAAATAAGCTATACTCCCTCTTTGCACATGCTGCGTCACCATGTCCAAAACTCTCTTCCCGCTCTATCTGGTTAAACATCTATTCCTTCTAGAGCTCTCACTTAATCATTACTTACTCAGGAAAGACAACCATGACCCCTAAGGCTAAGTCAAATTCCACAATTATACTCTATCAAATCCTTGTCTCTTGTCTTCATGGCATTAGTCACAGTTATAATTTTACACAAACATGGTGATTAGTAAAAGCTCCTTGACAGCAGGGTCTGTGCTTTTTGTCCCTCTGTGTTTAGTACACTGTGCTTGGCACACAGTAGGCACTTTCATGCATTTGCCAAGTGAATAATCTGGCAATTTCTACAACCAGAATCAAGACAAAAGGAATAAAAAGGATATGAAGAGAGAAAATGACGGACAACCACCATTCTAAATATAATTTGGGGAGACAGGAAGAGGAAACAGGAGACAACAAAAGACAGAATGGCTAGTACCTAACAGTGAAATGCTAATTCAACTGCTAGGATCCTAGAATCCATTTATGGATCCCTGATCATAACTCCTATAATTTGCAAGCCTCAAATCCATCCTAAGTTCACTGCTAATCATTTAAATTCTTTTCATTTTTCCTCGGAAATGTCTCTCAAACCTGGTTTCACTTCTACATCCTAATGTCATTAGGCCCCAATCACCCAGTACTTCAAAGTCTCCTACTTGTTCTCTGTGGCCAGGTACCACCTTCTCCCTTTCAAATAGTTATTATCCGGCCAGGTGCGGTGGCTCATGCTTATAATCACAGCACTTTGGGAGGTCAAGATAAGAGGATTGCCTGAGCCCACAGGTTTGAGACCAGCCTGGGCAGCTTGGTGAGACCTCATCTCTACAATAAATCATGAAAAATTAGCCGGGCATGGTGGCATACACCTGTAGTTCCAGCTACTTGGAAGGTTGAGGCAAAAGGATCGCCGAAGCCCAGCTGGTCGAGGCTGTGGTGGCCGCGACTGTGCCACTGCACTCCAGTCTGGGCGATAGAGTGAGACTCCAACTCAGAAAAAAAAAAAATCCCAGTCCTACCACTTATATAATTGAGAAACTTATCGATACAACCAGGGTAATTTCAGCTGTGAAGATGAAATAATATACACAAACATAAAATTCACTCAGTAAGCTTTAACTTTCCTTTTTTTCATTTCTCCCAAGTAGAATTGGTTCTTTATTTCCACAGCAGCCTAATCAACTCTCTAGTGTACATTTAATATATTTATAACTCAACTGTTAGAATGTTTGTCTTCAGTTAAGTTGTGAGCATCCAGAAAATATTTATGTCTTATTTCTGTACATGGAGCACAATACTTGACACAGAGTAGATGTTTAAAACATGCTTTTTTTGTTTTGTTTTTTTGAGGCAGGTTCTCACTGTCACCCAGGCAAGAGTGCAATGGCACAATCCTAGCTCACTGCTGCCTAGACCTTCTGGGCTCAAACAATCCTACTGCCTCAACTTCCTGAGTAGCTGGGACTAGAGGCGTGTGGCACCACATCTGGCTAATTTTTTTTATTTTTTTTGTAGAGATGAGGTCTTGCTATGTTGCCCAGGCTGGTCTTGAAATCCTGGGCTCAAGTGATTCTCCTACCTCAGTCTTCCAAAGTGCTGGTATTACAGGTGTGAGTCACCACACCTTTAAAACATTTTTAAAATGAATTCATGTTGCTCTCTAAAACCCCACTTAGACACCAGCTGAGAATGAGTTCTCTATTTCGCATCTTACTTTCTGAAAAGGAGGAAAGGACGCCAGGCTTGGTGGCTCAGTCTGTAATCCCGCGCCTTTGGGTGGCTGAGGTGAGTGGATTGCCTGAGCCCGCGAGTTTGAGACCTGCCTGGGCAACTTGGCAAAACCTCATCTCTACAATAAATCAAAAAAATCAGCCGGGCGTGGTAGCGCGCGCCTGTAGTTCCGGCTATTTGGAAGGCTGAGGCGGAAGGATCGCCGGAGCCCAGCAGGTCGAGGCTGTGGTGGCCAGAGCGGCCACCGCACTGCAATCTGGGTCACAGAGTGAGACTCCAACTCAAAAAAAAAAAAAAAGAAAAGGAGGAAAAGAGGGAGGTGGAAGGAATGTGCCTATGTCACTATCTCTTCCATTTTTCTCTTTAATCAGTTAGGTATTCTATATGAAGATTTTCTCTCTTTTCTGTACACTCCAAGAATACTAAATGTCTGCCAGAAATGACATGCAGTACAGTTTTATAAGTGTATTCTCCCCTCTCCCTTGTCCTAAAACCCAATTAACTACTCTATCCTGTTGATCCTACCATCGTTATCTTTCTCAACCTTCTCTTTTTAATTTTTTTTTAAGTTGGAGTCTCACTCTGTCGCCCAGGCTAGGGTGCAGTGGCACATTCACGGCCACCCCAGCACTGACCTGCTGGGCTCCAGCAATCCTTCTGTCTCAGCCTTCCAAGTAGCCGAAACTACAGGCGCACACTACCATGCCCGGCTAATTTTTTGATTTATTGTAGAGATGAGGTCTCGCCTGCCCAGGCGGGTCTCGAACCCGCGGGCTCAGGCAATCCACTCACCTCAGCCTCCCAAAGGCGTGGGATTACAGGCTGAGCCACCGAGCCCGGCTTGTCTAAAGTCTTATTATGGCCTGGCCAGTAGGCTCCCTCAACTTTTATCTTGTTGCCAGATTCATCTTCAAATAACACACTCTGCTCAAAAACCTTCAGCGACCTACCAGTCTCTACAAATTAAGCCCCCCAAAACACGGCCCCAAACCACACTCCCATGCAATTTCCTGCTACCGCTCTTCACAAACCCCACACTACAATCGAGCTATAACACTTTCAGCCCCTCTACATTCCCCACTATTTTCCTTCCTTTGCTCCTTTGCTTGGCATGTCTATTCTGTAGCCTTTCTGTAACTGCCCGAATGCTACTTTTTCTTCAAATCCCTGTTCAACTGTTGTTACTGCTACGAAGATTTCCTACAAATCCCCCCTCCTGTACTGAGATGGCAGCTAATAGTCTCAGATCTTTATTTCCCATATCTCTGCTGCCAAGTTCACCTGTATCTTTGTTTCTGCACTCACCAACATCTACCCTGTGTAAGTATGGACAAATGAAGGGCAGGGACCCTGTCAATTTACATTCCTCTACAGAACTTAGCCTAGGACCTTATACCTCAGAGGTACTAAGTAAATATTTTTTATTATCTTTGTAAATTGTTGACTCATCATGATGTGGACCCTATTAACAATGCTTTCATACTTTCTTACCAAGCTGGCTAACAGCGTCCACCATTTTAATACAATGATAATGCTAGAAGGAATCTAAAAGGTATAATCTAAACCCAGCTCCACTACTAGTTTGTTCAACTAAGCATAAGAATGGTTTAACAATGAGTGAAAGCCTGTGATGTTATAGATAGTGTTCATCAGATAGAAATGTGTCTTTCAGTAGTGTCTACCTTGTAGTCCTAGTTCACTGACCCCTTAGGTCATAGGACACAGATCTCATCCTTTACTCACACAAGCTTTCAAATTTGGAATGCTGTTTGACAGGTTACCAGCATATAATTTTGAACCTATATTCTGAGCATCTTGTTAAAATGAATGTACCAGTTTTTCTTGCATCCTTAGTTATACTTCATAATTGAAAAAAAAAAAAACAAAAACAGAACCTCTAGAGGCTGATTCTCACTAAGCTTTCCAACTTGTCACCAATTAAGCAACTTCTGGTGTAGGGAACTCCATCCAGCTTACCTCATTCCAAGTGCAACTCAAAGCCCTTTCTGGCACTTCTCTCCTTTTTTAGAAAAACTCAAATATACTCTCTACCTTTAAACCATCACCTCTGTGGCTAATAGTCCCAGATCTTTATTTCCTTGTATATCTCTGCTGCCAATTTCAACTTACTTGGATTCTTCCATTTGAAGAGACTTGAATTCACAGTATTGAAAAAATAATTTCGTTATCCACCTCCAAATCTAATCTTTCTTAACTTCCTCACTTTTAGTGGCGTTCCTGTTTTTCAGCTCTCTCAGTTGAGAAATACGAAATTCAAGGCTGATCCTTTCTTTTTTTTTTTTTTTTGAGTTGGAGTCTCACTCTGTCACCCAGACTGGAGTGCAGTGGCCGCTCCCGGCCACCGCAGCCTCAACCTGCTCGGTTCCGGCGATCCTTCCGCCTCAGTCTTCCAAGTAGCCGGAATTATAGGCATGCACTACCACGCCCGGCTGATTTTTTGATTTATTGTAGAGATGCGGTCTCACTGCCCAGGCAGGTCTCGAACCTGCGGACTCAGGCAATCCCAAAGGCGCGGGATTACAGGCTGAGCCACCGAGCCTGGCTATCTTTTTCCTTTGATATTGTTAAGCAAAACATTTTGTCTTTTCTTTGATTAGCCCTCTTTATTTCCTTTTATATTGCTTACACTCTAAACAAGGTGCTCATTTACCTCATACCTACATTTCTGAAACTGGCTTTTTAATTTGTGGGTACTCTCTCCTCCAAATAATGCAGTACATTAGTCTTCTCTTGTCACTTTATTTTCCGTTCAAGAAATCAGTAGTTCTCTATAGATGATGAAGACTATAGCAACTCTGACTTTCAGGAATAATAACAGATAACATTTACTGAGAACTTACCATGTGCCAAACACTCTTACGCATTCTCCATGTATTATTTATTCCTCTCAACAGCTCTCTGACATAGGCTCTTCTATTATCCCCATTTCATGGATGAGTGAATTGGCCAAGGTCACAGTCAATAAAAGGCAGAGTCAGAATTTAAACTCAGATAGACTTCAGTGTCTGAAATCTCAACCCTTAAGACAAAATGTCACCCCAGAAATGACCCCTCCTACCTATCCCAGTTTCTCACTATACTTCAGTCCAGAATTCTGTTCCAATAAGCCCTTTCTTCTCTCTGTCCTGGGAAGACACTGTATTAAATTTTGCTACTATAGTGTTCTTATGAATTCCCTCACCTCTCCTTGCAAGTTCTACCCATCCCTAAGGCTCAACTCAAACCTCACTTCCCTGAAAACTTCCTTCTGAACAAGGATCCCTCCCTTTCCTGAACTTCTAAACCACAGTTATAGTCACTACCATTTAACTCAGCACTTAAAATTCCTTAAGTGATCCTCATACAACTAGACCTTAAACTCCTTGAGGAAAAAGTAATCCTATCCCCACCCTAGTGTAATATAAACACAGAATAGGGAAGAAAATGAAAAGAACAAGCCTTTCTCAAAAAGGTTAGGGACTTCTCATCAACACAAATATTCAGTGGGCTGGACTGAATATTTAGTGTGTTCTTCAAAAACTACCTTAGGAAAGACATAAGCAATTCAACAACGTGGTTTTAATATACTGTATTTCATCAACTCTATTGTATTTTACATTTGTACAAGGATACATCTTATAATTATAGCATGTCAAACTAATTGGTATTACTTTTCTTTATTGGTGAAACCCAAAATAATAGTTCATCTTAGCTGGGTGTGGTGGCTTGTGCCTGTAGTCCCAGTTACTTGGGAAGCTGAGGTAAGAGGACTGCTTGAGCCCACGAGTTTGAGGATGCAGGGAGCTACGATTGTGCCACTGCACTCCAGCCTGAGCAACACAGTAAAACCCTGCCTTTACAAAAAAAGAAATTAGCTAAGTGTGGAGGCACACAACTGTAGTCCCAAATACTTGGGTGGTTGAGGCAGGAGGACTGCTTAAGCCCAGGAATTTGAGGATGCAGAGAGCTATGATTGTGCCACTGCACTCCAGCCTGGGCAACAGAATGAGACTCTATTTCCATAGGAATAGATAAATAAAATAAAATATGGAGCCTTAGATCTGATAAAATAGGACACAAAGAATAATTATGCACTACATCTGACATACAAGCATGAGGAAACCAAACTAGTATACTTTTCTAATAATAATTATAAGAACTGTTGGGCACTGTGGCTTACACCTATAATCCCAACACTTTGGGAGGCCAAGGTGAGAGGATTGTCTCAGCTCATGGGTTCGAGACCAGCCTGGGCAACTTGGCGAAAAATTAGCCAGAAGTGGTGGCACATGCCTGTGGTTCTAGCTATTTGGAAGGCTGAGGTGGAAGGATCATCTGAGCCCAATAGGTAGAGGCTGCGGTGCCTGTGAGCGTGCCACTGCACTCCAGCCTGGGCGACAAAGTGAGACTCCAACTCGAAAAGAAAAAAAAAGAGCTAACATTCAGTGAACTGAGTTTTGGCATTAGTTGCTGTACCAAGAGCTTTACGTGAATTATCTGACTTGAGATGTAATCATCATCTTAATTTTACGAACCTTAAAAACAAACACAAGCCGGGCTCGGTGGCTCAGCCTATAATCCCGCACTTTGGGAAGCTGAGGTGAGTGGATTGCCTGAGCGCGTGGGTTTGCGACCAGCCTGGGCAACTTGGCAAGACCTCATCTCTACAATAAATCAAAAATTAGCCGGGCGTGATAGCATGTGCCTGTACTTCCAGCTACTCGGAAGGCTGAGGCGGAAGGATCGCCAGAGCCCAGCAGGTCGAGGCTGCAGTGGCCGGGAGTGGCCACTGCACTCCAGTCTGGGTGACAGAGTGAGATTCCAACTCAAAAAAAAAAAAAACCCAGAGTAACATACCTGGTAAGTGCTGGAGTCGGAATGCAAACCCTGGTTTATGACTCCAAAGGCAAAGGATATAAGCAAAAAAGATCAAGAGCACAACAAAACTCAATCAACCCTACAAAAAGTTCCCCTACCTACTCTCTTGCTGAGGCACATTATACAAACTTTATTTTACTATCAAAGATACTATCAAAGCTGATGAGTTGCTTTCCAGTGAAGTGGCACAAAATAAAAAAAAAAAGATGAGTTGCTACAGGTTTTTTTTTGAGTTGGAGTCTCACTCTTGTCATCCAAGCTGCTGGGCTCAGGCGATCCTACTGGCTGAGGCTTCCAAGTAGCTGGAACTATAGATGCATGCCACCACGCCCGGCTACTTTTTGTGATTTATTGAGAGACAAGGTCTCAACAAGTTGCCCAGGATGGTCTCGAGCCCCAAGGCTCAGGCAATCCTCTTGCCTCAGACTCCCAAAGTGCTGGGATCACAGACTAGGCCACTGCGCCGGCCCACAAATACTTCAATATTAAAAATGAGGAAAAGCCAGGCTCGGTGGCTCAGCCTGTAATCCCGCGCTTTGGGAGGCTGAGGTGAGTGGACTGCCTGAGCCCACGGGTTTGAGACCCACCTGGGCAACTTGGCGAGACCTCATCTCCACAATAAATCAAAAATGAGCCGGGCGTGGTAGCGCGCACCTGTAGTTCCAGTTACTTGGAAAGCTGAGGCGAAAGGATCGCTGGAGCCCAGCAGGTCAAGGCTGCAGGGCCGGGAGTGGCCACTGCACTCCAGTCTGGGCGACAGAATGAGACTCCAACTCAAATAAAAATAAAAATGAGGAAAACACTCAAAAGGATCTTGATTAAGCCTAATACATATATTATTAATCAAACCAAGAAGCCCATCCAGACTCCAACCTCATCTTCTCTCACTCCATAACTACACACTATACGAATTCAGAGCTGCTCATTTTTTGGGTTCACCACAGCCTTGACCTCCTGTGCTCAGGTGACCTTTCTGCCTCAGACTCCCAAGTAGCTAGGACTACAGGTGCACACCACCGTACTCAGCTAATTATTTTGTTTTTTATAGAGACAGGATCTCACTATGGTGCCTAGGCTGGTCTCAAACTCCTGGGCTCAAGCAATCCTCCATTCTTGGCCTCTCAAAGAGCTGGAAATACAGGTTTGAGCCACCATGACTGGCCCATCATGCTTTGCATCGCTGTTCACTTTGAGATACCCGTCTCCACTTCCTCATCCAGTCCCTGTCAATCCTTGCGCCTCTGTATCTCCTGAGAAGCCCTTTAATTGCCACACTAGGAGATAACATTGGGTTGAAATAATCTATTTGCATGTCTCTATCCCAACTAGACTGTAAGCTTCTCCAAGCCAAGCAGTCAGATGCAGATCACACAGGTGGGGAAATCTTTTAACCCTCTCTTAACCCATGCCTGCTCCTCCCCGTCCCCGCCACCCCCATTAAGGATTCACCAGATGACAAAGACAGACGAGGGGAAAATGCTGAATAGGACCAAATGTGAAACTATTCTCAGGATCCATACAGTGAGGCAAAGCCATTCTCTGCCTTCCAACACTTGCCTCCACAATAAAGGACTCGAAGCGGGTAATCCGTGTCTAACTTGGCACTGTTCCTTGGGTCTCCTTTGCAATCAGCCCCACTGGATTCAGAAATGTCCGCGGCCATTTCCCAAACCTGTAAGCAAGGAAGAGAGCAAACATACCTTCACTGTTCTGAACCAAGACCCCAGAGGCACAGGATCAGGGGCTGGCTCCCCTGGAAATCCCCCCACCCCATTCTTTGCCAAGTGAGGGATACAGGCTGCTTCGATTCATAAGACACGGGTAATGACCGGCACATCTCCCTCCTGGTCCCCAGGTCTACAGGAAAGCAGGCAGCAAATGAGCACGGAAGATGGGGGAGAGGAGACAGCAGTGAAAAAGGACGGGGTGGGTGACCTCGCTGACACGGAGCAAAAGGCCTGAGGGTGGTCTGGGAAGGGTGCAAGCTGCAGTGCGAGAGCAAGGCTGGAAGGACCCAGGAAGGGGAGTGGGACACACGAGGCACGCGGGTGCGGGGCGTGGGGGCAGCTACACCCGGGGGACGCGAGGAGGCGGGAAGGGGGATGGGAGGGGGCGGGGTGGCCAGAGCCCGAGGGGGATGAGGAGAGAAATGGGGCAGAATCAGGAAGAGGCGGAATGTGAGAGCACCGAGGCGACCAGGGCGGCGGGTCTGAGGCGTAGGGGCAACCCCGGGGACGCCACAAGGGACCCATGTGGGCGGGGGGGGGGTGTGGAGACACCCGGCCCGGCCCCCTTCCTCCAGGCAGCATCCCAGCTTCCCCCACGATCTCTGCGAGCTTCTCGGAAGCGCGAGGAGCACGAGGGTTCGTTACCCAGGCGGTCGCACAGGCCCCTCCGCCTCTGCTCCCGCCGCTATCGCCAGCTGAAGCGACACATGCAACTCGTCTTCCCCGGCCAGGGCCGCCCGAGAGCCTGTCTGCCAGCCGCGCTCCCGCGAGACAATGCGCCCTTATCGCGAGATTCAGGCCCCCGCCGGGCAGATGTCGCGAGAAGCCTGAAGACGGGGGAGTGGAGATTAATTAGGGAGCATGCGCCTTCCGATGGGGGGGCGGGGCCAAGCAGCCGAGAGGCGGGCAGCCAGTAGAGGGTGCTCGTCACCTGTGGGAGCGGGGTGGATTAGTTCAGATGCGCGCGCGGAAGGGGACGCGGGTTGGAATCCCAGGGACGTACACCTGAGTCAGAAGTGACTCCCTATTAGTGAGCCCGAGGACCATCTCCCCGGTGTCTGGGGTACATCCTGGAGTCCTGACTAACCTCCAGGATGGTGGATAAGTTACTCCTCTGCGGTGTGGTTGCAGCTGGATAGGGCATTTGGTTTTATTTCAATGCTATGTAAGTTTTTTTCATTGTCCACATTTGCCACCTTAACTTTTTCTTTTGCATAGAATCTTGCTCTAGAGCTCAGACTGGTTTCGAACTCCAAGCCTCAAGCGATGCTCCCACCTTGGCCTCCCAATGTACTGGAATTACAGGCATGAGCCACCGCGCCCGGTTTAACAACTATTTTTGATCACTCACTTATATTTATCTGTCGCTCTGTGTGTTCTAAATTGGAATTAATCTATCCCATCTCAAACTTTCTCAGGAGGCTGAAGTTTGGTGGACGTAAACACATAGGATGTGTCTTGTTTCATTTTGGGATCAGCCCGACTCCCATTTGTGAAATGGGAGTGATAATATTACAACACTTGCAGGGATATAAGGGATAAGGGAATGATAGCCCCAAAAGAGTTCTTTCTAGGTGGGGAGCGTTGTTCTTTTTTTATTTTGTTTAATCCTCCACTCATGCTCTCACCGTATTCCCTTCCTTCCCTTCCAAACTCATTCATCACCACTACAACCACCCCTTTAATTTTGTTTACACTTTTATGTGTATGCACTATTCTGGCACAGTCTTTCCCACCAGAAATTCACCCAGTGTGGTCTCCACGCTGACATCTTTCTTTTCTTTTCTTTTTTTGAAAGCAGGATTTACTGACAGGACAGAAAAGCTCCTAGAGCTGGAAGGGACCCGAGGGGGTTGCCCCATCTTTTCTTTCTTTCTTTTTTGTTTTTTTTCCTTTTTTTGGAAAGCAGGATTTATTGAGAAGACAGAAAAGCTCCCAGAGTGGAAGGGGACCCAAGGGGCTTACCCGCCCCATCTTTCTTTAAGAGCTCCCCCCTCACAAAAGAGTCAGTTCCACATGATGCTAGTAAAGGAAAAAATCTTGTTCCCACTAAATCATGTTTGATTCCAATACTAATAGCTTTCATTTACACCCACCTCCTCCCACTTTGTGCAAGAACCATGCTTGTTTGGGGGTTCAGAGTCCAGGTGGATTCATTCCACAACATTTTCTTAGGCTCTTATCATGTACCATGCACTATGACAGGCACAGGGGATACTACAGTGAACCAAAGAGATCAAGTCCCTACTCTCACTAGATTACTTAGACATGTTAGCTCATTTAATCCTTACCCTGTGAAGCCAATGTTATTGTCCCTAGTTTCCAAACGGTAAAATCAAGGTTCAAAGCTAGAAATAAACTCACATATGCTTAAGATCACGGCATAAGCCGGGCTCGGTGGCTCAGCCTATAATCCCGTGCCTTTGGGAGGCTGAGGTGAGTGGATTGCCTTAGCCCGCGGGTTTGAGACCCGCCTGGGCAACTTGGTGAGCCTTCATCTCCACAATAAATCAAAAAAATTAGCTGGCCGGGTAGCGCATGCCTGTAGTTCCAGTTACTTGGAAGGCTGAGGCGGAAGGATCGCCGGAGTCCAGCAGGCGAGGGTGCGGTGGCCGGGAGTGGCCACTGCACTCCAGTCTGGGCGACCGAGTGAGACTCCAACTCAAAAAAAAAAAAAAAAAATCACAGCATATGTTATCTTATGTAAAATAGCATATTTTACTGATACTAAGATGCAAATTTTCCACAGTTCAACATCTCATGTCAAGATGCATCGCAATGAATGGAGTCTTAACATTGTATCATAGGTTAGTTGGCAGCATTTTTCTTTTGTAACGGTGCACAAAGTAATGGTGCATCTTACAATCGATGGCATCTTGGATATGATGACATATGGATAGGTGACCACTCCTGCACAATAGATCGCTGTCTTCAGTTTCATTCCTCACCCTTTTCCTGCTCTACTTCATACGGAAGGGTGTACTGGCCCCTAGAGATTGCTGTCCCAGGTTTCCCTGCTCCCTCGCTTCCAGCTAGAACCAGCCAATGGGAGGCAGCCATGGAAGCAGCCCTCTTGCTATCCACCCACCTTACCTCCTTGAGCAGCATCTCTGGCGGTAACTGGTTCTCTCCCTACATTGTCAGGGAATCCCAGCCCCTGGACTCCAGCAACATAGCACCCTCCCTGGATCTAGTCGTAGCCCAGGGTAGTAATGGCTTTCTGCTGCTGCTAATCTCTGCCATGCCTCAAGGCCTCTTTTCAAAAGTTCCATTCCCCATGTAACCAGTTGTCTGAATTACGTTCTCCTTTGCTTTAAATACTTTTATGCTATTGTTTCCTGGGTGGTCTCTGCCTGATACAGCTGGCATTCAAACCCATATTTCTACTTCCAATTGCACCCCACAGGCTTTCAGCTCTCAGGTACTAAAAGAAGGAATGCCTACTAAATTAAGAAACATCAGCTGGACACAGTGGCTCAAGCCTGTAATCCCACCACTTTGGGAGGTGGAGGCGAGAGGATTACCTGAGTTTAGGGGTTCGAGACCAGCCTAAGCAAAATGACGAGACCTCGTCTCTACAATAAATCAAAAAATTAGCCAGGTGTGGTGGCACATTCCTGTGGTTTCAGCTGCTTGGAAGGGTGAGGTGGAAGGATTATCTGAGCCCAGTAGGTTGAAGCTTGGTGGCCATGGGTGTGCCACTGCACTCCAGTCTGGGTGACACAGTGAGATTCCAACTCAAAAAAAAAGAAAAAGAAACATCCCAGTTTTCTCACCAAGAACCTTCAGACTCTTTGAGAGGCAGTGGAATTATTGCAAAAGACATAGGAAACCACCTGTGCACCAAGCATTGTCAGTAGATTTATTAAATCTCTTTTAGACATTAGTATTATTATTTTCTAGTGTATGCCACAGTTTTGTTTCAATGAAAGCCCAAAAATTCAATCTAATTGGCCTTACTCAAATTATATCCATTCCTAAATTAACCACATCCTGAGTGAAGTGTTCATCTTTGGAGCTATTTGGAGAATGACAGGAGGGTACATCCCAACATAAAACTGAGGCACTATAACCAGAAGACAGGGTGATGCTTAAGTACTAAACAACAGATGTTGGCCGGACACAGTGACTCAAGCCTGTAATCTGAGCACTTTGGGAGGCCGAGGCAAGAGGATTGCCTGAACCCAGGGGTTTGAGATCAGCCTGGGCAACTTGGTGAGACCTCGTCTTTACAATATATCAAAAAAATTAGCCGGGCTTGGTGGCTCAGCTTGTAATCCTGCGCCTTTGGGAGGCTAAGGTGAGTGGATTGCCTGAGCCCACGGGTTCGAGACCCACCTGGGCAGGTGAGACCTCATCTCTACAATAAATCAAAAAAATTAGCCAGGCATGGTAGCGCACACCTGTAATTCCGGCTACTTGGAAGGCTGAGGCGGAAGGATCGCCAGAGCCCAGCAGGTTGAGGCTGCGGTGGCCAGGAGTGGCCACTGCACCCCAGTCTGGGCGACAGAGTGAGACTCCAACTCAAAAAAAAAAAATTAGCTGGACATGGTAGCACACGCCAGTAGTTCCAGCTACTTGGAAGGCAGAGGTGGAAGGATCGCCTGAGTTTAGCAGGTTGATTCTGGGATGGCCGTGAGCATGCCACTGCACTCCAGCCTGGGTGACAGAGTGAGACTCTGACTAAAACAAAAAACAAAAAAAAACAGTTATCCACTACAGGCAGTCTCACACTCCTGTATACAAATATTACTAAATAATCTAGCACCCTTAACACATCAAGTGGTATAGGTGAGGGGGACTTTCTTACTAACAGAATCCCATTTTACTTGAGATCATGTGTTCAGCTAAACATTCTCAATTCCTAGCCTCTCTTGCAATAAAAATGGGGATGTGACAGCCTGGTCAATGAGATGTTGTAAAAGCCCCAAAGCTAAGTTTCTGTACTTGATATGCAGTGAGCCAAACATTGACATATCAGCACTTAGGAGCAGAGAAAGGTGTATTTGATTTGGTCAAAGTATGAGGATGGGGGAGGCAAACCCTCAAATCCAACTTGCCTTTGAACATAACTGAGGGCTTTTATGAATAAGGTAGGTGTGTGAGAGGTGAGATCCCTGGTAATCAAAGCTGTTGTCAGCCCTCAGTCAATCAAATTTCTGGATGCCATCAAGGAGGTCTGTATGACCCAGAGATCATTGTTCTTTAAAAGAAAAACAAGTTCATTAATCTTGTGGGCAGTCACTGAGGATTAGGAGAGGAAGAGAATCAGTTATTAGTGACTACCCTCTACTGAAATGACTTGTGTAAGCAATCATGAATGGAGGAAGAAAAGGATAAAGAGAACAGAAAAATAAGTAAAACAAACACCTTATGATTTTTATAATACAGGTTTGGTTACAACGTAAGTAGAAGTCTCGGAAGAGGGCATCCCTCTCCTCAGGAAACACTGTGAGAGATTTTGAAATGAGCAGAAAAGAATATGGGATGTCCCGTCTAGCACACACCTTACCATCTCAATCTTCCATTGTCTTTGAGCTATTTTACAATTGTGTAAATTGCAGGAAACTGACAGTAATGTAAACAATTCTTGTTCATAGACATGCAATTGCTGCAAATAGAGGAGCAGTAATTGATTACTTTTCTGTTGATATTGATTAGTTTCCCATTTATTTGGAAATTCATCCCAGCATTCCTGATTGCTTGTGTTTGCATGTATGTAAGTGCCTGCCTATGTGCATGTGTTTTTAAAATTTTTCCTTTGAACTGGTTTTAATATCTTAGTGATTTCCTTATTATTTAATGAGTGAAATAAAATATTTGAAAAATGTTTATTTTAAGCCAGGCTCAGTGGTTCAGCCTGTAATCCCAGCACTTTGGGAGACTGAGGTGAGTGGATTGCCTGAGCCCGCGGGTTCGAGACCCACCTGGGCAACTTGGCGAGACCTCATCTCTACAATAAGTCAAAAATTAGCCGGGTGTGGTAGCGCGTGCCTGTAGTTCCAGCTACTTGGAAGGCTGAGGCAGAAGGATTGCCGGAGCCCAGCAGGTTGAGGCTGCGGTGGCCAGGACCCAGCCCCTGCACTCCAGTCTGGGTAACAGAGTGAGACATCAACTAAAAAAAAAAAAAATTTATCATTTAACACTTCCCAAATAAAAAGGCAAGACCACAAAAGTCAAGAAAAGACTTGACTTTTCTTCCCTTTTTCTGAATGAACCAGGAACATAAGGCAGAAGTTACCACAGCCGTCTTGCAACCATGCCAGACAAGCCTGAGAATGAGGTCTATGTGCTAAGGGTTAGGAATTGGACACATATACGTAGTCTGGATTCCTGATAGCTTTGTTGACTTGCCATATATCTTCTTGACTTTCTCTGTTCTGGGGTTCCTATTGTGAAAAACAAGTACCCTCTTATATGTTTAAATCAATGGAGTAGGACTTTCTAATTGTCCTACAGAATGCATTCCTAACTGATGCTATCAGAAATCCTGGTATTTCCTTCAACACAAGAGGAAAACGTGGTCAAGAAAATCATGCCTCAATTAAGGAAACAAAGGTGTGAGACCAGGCTGAAGGATGATGGGGAAGTGATGTTGAAAGACTGGCCTTTGAAAGGAAGCATAGACAAGGGGCAATTTTGGCACTCACTTTCTGAGAAGTCTTCTATTGATGAAAATGAAAGGGTTTGCCCTGGGCTGCTTGAATTAGAAGTGACTTCTTAAAACATGTGATGCCTTACAATAATGTGTACCAGATTTTCAAGAAATCATGAGTTTTGTTTTTCCGCTCTTGGGACTGGATTGGTCCTGAGTCAGACATTTTCTTTCCCCTGTTTCTGAGCATTTTCTTTTCTTTTTTCTTTTTCTTTTAAAGACAGGTACAAGCCGGGCTCGGTGGCTCAGCCTGTAGTCCCGAGCCTTGGGAGGCTGAGGTGAGTGAATTGCCTGAGCCCACAGGTTTGAGACCCGCCTGGGCAACTTGGTGAGACCTCATCTCTACAATAAATCAAAAAATCAGCTGTGTGTGGTAGCGTGCGCCTGTAGTTCCGGCTACTTGGAAGGCTGAGGTGGAAGGATCGCTGGAGCCCAGCAGGTCGAGGCTGTGGCCGGGAGCGGCCACTGCACTCCAGTCTGGGTGACAGAGTGAGACTCCAATTCAAAATAAATAAATAAATAAATAAATAAATAAATAAAATAAAGACAGGTACAATTCAGGGTTAGGTATACAAATGGTCATTGTACAGGTAAAGTTTGGGCCTCACTTTGGTTCCCACTTCACCTGGTTTGAGATCAGTTACTCTTATTGATGAAGCATTTCCCGCTCCACTGGCAGTTTCCCACTATTGGCAATTCCTTTATTATAGTATTATAATAATTGTTCAGGATCCGCTTATGAGTGAGAACATGTGGTACTCAGTCCTTTGTTTCTGTGATAGATCACTGATCATTCTGAGCATTTTCACAATGTATCACTTGGGATGAGATGGATATTTGTGGACTGCCTTTCACTCTTAATAACAGGTCCATTTTTATTAGAAGGGTTCATCTCTTCCCCACACTCTACCCAACTGGTCTTGTTGGGACTATCCACCCCCCATCCAAAAGTGGAGTATGTGACCCAGGTTTAAGCCTATCAGCATATAGTATTCTGCTGGTAACACTGACTAATTGATTCAAGGGTAGATCAACCTGAGTGAATTCTAGCACTTTTTAATTTTTTTTTCTCACCCAGGCTGGAATACAGTGGTGTGATCATGGCTCACTGCCGCGTCAAACTCCTGGGCTCCAGTGACCCTCCTGCCTTGGTCTTCCTAAATGCTGGGATTACAGGGGTGAGTTACTGCACCCAGCTGAAAGAGCCTCTTATTTAGAGTTCCCTCAAAAATGTGCTGGAGGCTAGACACGGTGGCTCATGCCAGTTATAAAAGTTTCTACGGGTCTGCCTGTTCTTTTTTATTTTTTCCTTTTTATGGATCACACTTACCTGTTACTTGGCAATTGTGTATTTTGCTATTGAAAATGGACATTTTAGGCCAGGTTCGGTGGCTTAGCCTGTAATCCCAGCACTTTAGGAGGCCAAGGGGAGTGGATTGTCTGAGCCTGCAGGTTCAAGACCAGTCCGGGCAACTTGGCGAGACCTCATCTCTACAATAAATAAAAAATGAACTGGGTGTGGTATCATGTGCCTGTAGCTCCAGCTACTTGGAAGGCTGAGGCGAAATGATTGCTGGAGCCCAACAGGTCGATGCTGGGGTGGCAGTGAGCGTGTCACTGCACTCCAGACTGGGCGATGGAGTAAGACTCCAACTCAAAAAAAAGAAAAGAAAATGAGCATTTTAAAATGGTTGTGGTAGCTCACTCCTGTAATGCCAACACTTTAGTGAGAGGATTAACCCCGGGGGTTCGAGACCAGCCTGGGCAAATTGGCAAGACCTCATCTCTACCATAAATCAAAAGAAACCAGCCAGGAGTGGTGGTGTGGGCCTGTAGGTCCAGCTACTTGGAAGATTTAGGTGAAAGGATTGCCTGAGCTCAGCAGGTCGAGGATTTAGTGGCCATGAGCATGCCACTGCACTCCAGTCTGAGCCACAAAGTAAGACTCTAACTGAAAAACAAAAACGAAACAGAAAATGGACATTTTAGATAATACATTGTAGCAACTCTAGATAATAAGTCCCTCCCCTTCCTGAGGCTTGTTATCATTGTTTGGTTAGTGACGGCTGGACTAGTACAATGACGTCTATTCCTCCCCCCACCCCACCCCTGGAAGTCTTAGGTGTCTGTTGTTGCTTTTCAGAGGGTGCTGCCCTGTGTATGCAAAGTCTTCTCCACAACCAATTGTGGAATGTTTGCTTAAGCCAATTTGAATTGGATTTTCTTTCATTGTCAAATTAGTCATGATAGGCACACTGGGTTAGGGCTTACAAAAAACAGCCCTTACCAGGGTTTATTAAGACCTGCTCTGGCCTGGTGTTTCTGAACATTTTTTCCTCCACCAAGTCACAGTAGATGCCGTGTCCTTGCATTGCAGAATCTCATCAACAAACTTGCATTTTGATGAAACTCAAAATAGTTAGAAGGTTGTAAAGAACTATAATAATTTTTAATTTTCAGATTTTACAGTTGTGCAATTTTCAATTATTACATCTGTAAGGTTGCTCAATATGGTCTACAACTGTCACTTGATTGCTTTCTCTCCCAAGGGAGAAGGCATTTCAGAGTAAGTAGAACAAGGTCCAGCCCAAAGAGAATCATCACAGAGCTAATGGCTAATTTGCCTAATTTGTTTAAGTAATCAAAATATCAAAGCCTAGTTCTTTAGCAATAAATAACTGGGTGTGATGATATGTGCCTATAGTCTCAGCTACTCAGGAGGCTGAGGTGGGAGGATACTTGAGCCCAGGAGTTTGAGGCCAGCCTAGGCACCATAGCCAGATCCTCATCTCTAAAAATAAAAATGATGTTAGCAACAAATTCCCAGACACACGCCATACATACAATTGAATTCAACATGTCAATGTAATTCTGTAATTCTGGCTACCTGGAAGGCTGAGGCGGAAGGATCGCCGGAGCCCAGCAGGTCGAGGCTGTGGTGGCTGGGAGCTCTTCAGGGATAAAAACTGCTAAGTGGCCGGGTTCAGTGGCTCAGCCTGTAATCCCACGCTTTGGGAGGCTGAGGTGAGTGGATTGCCTGAGCCCACGGGTTCAAGACCCGCCTGGGCAACTTGGCGAGATCTCATCTCTACAATAAATCAAAAATTAGCTGGGCGTGTCAGCGCGCGCCTGTAGTTCCAGCTACTTGGAAGGCTGAGGCAAAAGGATTGCTGGAACCCAGCAGGTCGAGCCTGCAGTGGCCGGGAGCGGCCACTGCACTCCAGTCTGGGTGACAGAGTGAGACTCCAACTCAAAAAAAAAAAAAAAAACTGCTAAGTGAACTAGCTCAGTTCATTCCTAGGCCAAATGAACTACCCTAAAAACTAACTTTCAGGCCAGGCTCGGTGGCTCAGCCTGTAATCCCAGCACTTTGGGAGGCCAAGGCAAGTGAGTTGCCTGAGCCCGTGGGTTTGAGACCAGTCCGGCAACTTGGCGAGACCTCATCTCTACAATAAATCAAAAATCAGCCTGGCGCGGTAGCACACACCTGTAGTTGTGACTACTTGGAAGGCTTAGGCAAAAGGATCACTGGAGCCCAGCAGGTCAACGTTAGAATGGCCATGAGCGTGCCATTGCACTCCAGCCTGGGCAGTGGAGTGAGGCTCCAACTCAAAAAAACAAAACAAACTAATATTCATCTGTTAGGTCTAGTCTAAATTGAAAACACTTGTATTTTTCTGAAAAGAGAGTTTTTATACGGCATCTTTCTCTCTTACGGATTTCCTCAAAGAATTGCTCTCTCAGAAAGGTGGCACCCTCTTCTTGTGTCTCTGATGTTCAATTTGGTTGTAAAATTTTTAAATAAAAATGATTTATTTAAGAGTATAAAAGTGGATCTCAGTTTCAATAACAGTGAAATTCTAGAGATAAAATAACATGTTCAAGAGTCTCTCAAAGAATTAGAAAGCAAATGGGAAAAGTGTGTCCATTTAGTGATTCTGCGAGTTTCTTTGTACTGTTACTTTGTGCCATTCTCGAAGCTTTTCTGTAACTTTGAAATTATTTCAAATTTAAAAGCATTTATTTTTTTCTTGACTGAGCACAGTGGCTCACGCCTGTAATCTCAGCACTTTGCGAGGCTGAAGTGGGCAGACTGCTTGAGTCCAGGCGTTTAAGAACATCCTGGGCAAAATAGCAAAACCTCATGTCAAAATAAAAATATCTCTCCAGGCATGGAGGTGCGTGCCTGTAGTCCCAGCTACTCGGGACTGTGGGGCAGAAGGATTGTCTGAGCCCAGGAGGTCAAGGCTAATGTGAGTCGTGATCGTCGTGATCATGCCACTGCACACCAGCCTGGGCAACAGAGACCCTGACTCAAAAAACAATAGTTTTTTAGAAAGGAAACTGTTAGGGTCTGGATAGGGTGAGGGTGGATGGATGGAGAGAGAGAGTGGAGGCGCAGCGCTGGTAACTCAGAGATCCGAGTAAATGCAAAGAATTGCAACACACAGAGGTTAAGAAAGAAAAGTTTATTTAAAAGTAAATTAGAGAGCCAGGCTTGGTGGCTCAGCCTGTAATCCTGTGCCTTTGGAAGGCTGAGGTGACTGAATTGCCTGAGCTCGCCGGTTTGAGACTCGCCTGGGCAACTTGGCGAGGCCTCATCTCTACAATAAATCAAAAAAATGAGCCGGGCATCGTAGCATACGCCTGTAGTTCCACTACTTGGAAGGTTGAGGCAGAAGGATCGCCGGAGCCCAGCAGGTCGAGGCTGGAGTGGCCGGGAGTGGCCACTGCCCTCCAGTCTGGGTGACAGAATGAGACTCCAACTCAAAAAAAAAAGAGATTATTTTGCCAAACCATGTATTGAAAGGTTGGGCTGTCCTGGTCTTGCATCTGAAGGAGATTTGCCGAGGGGAATAGGATAGGCTGCTGTTTGTCCTGCAGTAGAATGACACTTTCTAATGGTTATGCTGAGGCAAAAAGACTAAACCCTTTCAGATATTATCTCTTTTCATCTCTTGGTTTTTTCCTTCTGGTTGCTTTCTTCTTAGTCCTCAGATACTTAGGTTATTTTCTACTGCTTAGCAATTCCAGAAGAAGGAGAGATTATCTTCTCCAAAGGTTCTAGCAAACAACTCCAGTTAGTGTCACAATAGCTTTCCCAGTCACGTGCCTACCCCTGAGCCAATCACAGGGCTGCAGAGATGGAATGATCTGATTGGCCAGACCTGTCACGTGCCTGTTTTAGAACCAAGAGATAAATCCGAATCCTCCCAAGTCTCAGAGGTGGAGCGAGAAGCCGGGAGGGATGTCTGCCAAAAGAAAATCAGGGTGTTAATGCCAAATCAGGTACACAGATGCTGGGACGACAAGCACAGCTTGTAAATACGCCATTTGAGCTCTTGGTCCCAGAAACCCTGCCCAGAGGAAGAAGGATTAGGGGGCTGAGATGAAGGGAAGGAGAAGGAACTGCAGAGGTTAATGAAAACCAACCTATTCTGCTTCTCCAAAAATTAGATGTTTAGTAAGGTCATTTGCTCTTCTTGCAACACAGGACTGACAAGAGACACAACCAGTTCTGCCACAAGAGGCTCATGAATATTCAGTGTAGAAGAGGATAAAAAGATGACATAATTTTATCAGGATGACATGGGCACTTTAAGTCAGGCATTAAAACCTGTCTGCTTAATCAAACCAAGGACCCCCTCTTATAAGGGAAACAAACCTCAGTACTCTGAGAGTCTTATTACAACACACTCTAGTCTTTTTTTTTTTTTTTTTTGAGTCAGAGTCTAACTCTGTTGCTCAGGCTGGAGTACAGGGGCACACTCACTGCCACTGCAGCCTGGACTGCTGGGTTCAGGCGATCCTTCTGCCTCAGCCTTCCAAGTAGCTGGAACCACAGACCTGAGCCACAATACCCAGCTAATTTATTTATTTATTTATTGTAGAGATGAAGCCTTGCCATACTGCCCAGGCTGGTCTCGAACCCCCAGGCTCAGGCAATCTTCATGTCTCAGCCTCTCAGAATTTGGGAATTACAGGCATGTAATGCAGTGGCACGCACACATCCACTAGCTGGGCTCTGGCGATCCTTCTGCGTCAGTCTTCCAGGTAGCTGGAACTACAGCCGTGTACTACCATGCCTGGCTAATTTTTTATTTATTGTAGAGACGAGGTCTTGCCAAGTTGCCCAGGCTGGTCTCAAACCCGTGGTCTCAGGCAATCCACTTGCCTCGGCCTCCCTATGTGTGGGATTACAGGCTGAGCCACCATACCCGGCAAAATTATTTAAATTATTATTATTATTATTATTATTTGAGTTGGAGTCTCACTGGGTCACCCAGACTGGAGTGCGGTGGCCAGCCTCGCCTGCAGGGCTCCAGTGATCCTTCCACCTCAGCCTTCCGAGTAACCGAATTACAGGCATGTGCTACCACGCCCGGCTGATTTTTCGATTTATTGTCGAGGTCTCGCTGCCCAGGTGGGTCTCGAACCCGCGGGCTCAGACAAGCCACTCACCTCAGCCTCCCAAAGGTGTGGGATTACAGGTTGAGCCACTGAGCCCATCTTAAAATTATTATTTTAAATGAAAAGAAGTCAAACATGAAGGTCACATATTTGTATGATTTCATTTATATGAAATATTCAAAATAGATATATTACAGAGATAGAAAGTGGTTGGGAGCCAGCCACAGAGGCCTACTGAGCATTAGGAATCAGGAAGGGCCATTGACCCCGAGACCACTAGGATGCATTTGGGAGCTATTGACCTCATTTCCACCCTTTCTACTCAGCACTATAACCAGAACAAGCTCCTGTAAGCTCAAAATATAAAAACTCTGAGACTGGGATGAACATAAGCTAACTTTAGAAGCTCATTGCTCCCCTTCTTCCACAAACTGCAATTTTGGCTTTCACACAACTTATAATTCAAACTCAGGTCACATCTAAAAGCCTTAGTATTGGTCACAGGCTTCTGGGTCGTGATTTTAGGATTTATTGAAGTTGAGTAAGATGTAAATTGTAGAATATACTTTTAGAAATATAAGTTTAGACAGCCATTTTGTTGAAAGAATGTGGCTAGGTTGCTTGCAGGTAGCCCACTGTGAGCTTTCAGACTGGGCCACATTCCAGACATTCTGGGATGGGCAGTTTTAGCTTGTAAAGTAAGTATTTAAGTTTCTGTAGAATCGTTTAACTTGGTATTAGTATAAATCAGCATAGGATGAAAAAGGTTTATAGGATAGGTCAGTCACGGATTAAGGTTAGCATTTGTTATGGGATTTTTAGGTTATCATTTAACTTGGTATTAGTATAAATTAGCATAGGGTGAAAAGGGTTTATAGGCAGTCATGGATTAAGGTTAATGTCTGTTATGGGATTTTCTTCCTCATACCTGAAAGAACATCTGGTGGGTGAGGGATGCCCCTCACACACCTGGCTTTGTGTATAAAAGACCCATTGTAATTCCCAATAAATGGCTTCTGCACTAGACAGGGGTCCAGCCTCTTTCTCTTCTCTCTCTCTCTCTTCTCTCTCTCTCTCTTTTCCTCTTTCTTCTTGCCCCCAAACGCCTACGCCGTCTCCACCTTTGGGGTACCCTGAACCCAGCAGGAGCTGGACTCCTACAGAAAGTAGATTAATGTTTGTGGTAGCGCATGTCTGTAGTTCTGGCTACTTGGAAGGCTGAGGCGAAAGGATTGCCAGAGCCCAACAGGTTGATGCTGGGGTGACCATGAGTGTGTTCAAGACCAGTCTGGGCAATAGAGTGAGACCTCCATTTCTTAAAAAATAAAATAAAAGCCGGGCTCGGTGGCTCAACCTGTAATCCCACGCCTTTAGGAGGCTGAGGTGAGTGGATTGCCTGAGCCCGCGGGTTCGAGACCTGCCTGGGCAGCGAGACCTCATCTCTACAATAAATCAAAAAATAAAAATAAAAATAAAATAAAAGATAAAGTAGTAATTTTGAGGTTCATACACTTTGTAGCACAAATAAATATTTCATCTCTTTTAATGACTGAGTCATATTTTATTATAAGTATATACCAATATGGGTTCACCCATTCATCTGCTGATGACCATTTGAGCTGTTTCCCCATACTCTGTATCTGTCAGGGTTCTCCAGAGAAACAATCAATAGGATGTGTATATAGAGAGAGAAAAATTTATTCTGAGGAATTGGCGCACACAACTGTGAAGACTGGGAAGTCCAAAATCTGCAGGGTAGGCCAGCCAGCTGGAGACCTTGGAAAGAGCTTATGATACAGTTCAGGTCTGAAGGCTGCCTGCTGGCAGAATTCCTTCTTGCTTGGAGGAGATCAGTTGTTGTTCTACTAAGGTCTTCAACTGATTGGATGGGACATGCCCACACTATAGAGAACAATCTACTTCACTCAAAGTCCACAATTTTTAATGTTTTTTTGTTGTTGTTGTTGTTTGAGTTGGAGTCTCACCCTGTCTCCCAGACTGGAGTGCAGTGGCACGCTCCCAGCCACCGCAGCCTCGACATGCTGGCTCCAGCGATCCTTCTGCCCCAGCCTTCCAAGTAGCCAGAAATACAGGCACACACTACCATGCCTGGCTAATTATTTTTTTTATTGTAGAGATGAGGTCTCGCCAAGTTGCCCAGATGGGTCTTGAACCCTCAGGCTCAGCAATCCATTTGCCTTGGCCTCCCAAAGTACTGGGATTACAGGCTGAGCCACCGAGCCCAGCCGATAATGTTAATCTCATTTGAAAAACACTTTCACAGAAACATCCAGAATAACGTTTGACCAAATATCTGGGTGCAACCAAGTTAACATATAAAAATAAACCATCAGCCAGGCTCGGTGGCTCAGCCTGTAATCCCGCGCCTTTGGGAGGCTGAGGTGAGTGAATTGCCTGAGCCCGTGGGCTCATGACCCGCCTGGGCAACTTGGCGAGTCCTCATCTCTACAATAAATCAAAAATCAGCCGGGTGTGGTAGCGTGCGCCTATAGTTCCAGCTACTTGGAAGGTGAAGGTGGAAGGATCGCCGGAGCCCAGCAGGTCGAGGCTACGGTGGCCGGGAGCAACCACTGCACTCCAGCCTGGGCGACAGAGTGAGACTCCAACTCAAAAATAAATAAATAAATAAAAATAAAAATAAACCATCACACCACCTTTTGGTTATTATGAATAGTGTTGCTATGAACATTCATATACAGGTTTTTGTTTGAGTCTCTGTTTTCAGTTTTTTTTTTTTTTTTGAATGGATGTCTCACTCTGTTGCTCTGGCTGGAGTGCAGTGTCACGTTTATGGCCACTGCAGCCTGACCTGCTGGGCTCAGGCAATCCTTCCGCCTCAACCTTCCAAGTAGCTGGAACCACAGGCTTGCACCACCATGCCTAGCTAATTTTTTTTTTTATTTATTGTAGAGGTGAGATCTTACCAAGTTGCCCAGGCTGGTCTCGAACCCCTGGACTGAGGCAATCCTCTCGCCACAGCCTCCCAAAGTGCTGGGATTTCAGGCGTGAGCCACCACACCTGGATGTTTTCAGTTCTTTTGGGATATACCCATGAGAGGAAATCTGAGTCACATGGCAATTCTATGTAATTTTTTGAGGTACTGTCAAACTGTTTCCCATAGCAAATGAAACTGCTACATTCCCAACAGCAACGTACAATGATCTTTACTTTGCAAAAATCGGATTTCACAAACTGTAATGTGATTGTTTGTTTTTCCATTTAACAGGATGTGGTGGCTCATGTCTGTAATCCAGCACTTTGGGAGGTGGAGGTAAGAGGATTGCCTGAGCTTAGGGGTTTGAGACCAGTCTGGGCAAGACCTTGTCTCTACAATAAGTTAAAAAACAAAAAAATTAGCCGGGTGTGATGGCAGACACCCGTAGTTCCAACTACTTGGAAGGCTGAGGTGGAAAGATTGCCTGAAACCCAGCAGGTCAAGGCTGTGGTGGCCGTGATCGTGCCACTGTACTCCAGTCTGGGTTACAGAGTGAGATTTTGACTTAAAACAAAACAGGTGTGGTAGCTCACACTTATGATCCCAGCACTTTGGGAGCTGAGGAGAGAATTGTCCGAGCCAATGGGTTCAAGACCAGTCTGGGCAACTTGGCAAGATCGCATCTCTACAATACATCAAAAGAATTAGCCGAGAGTGGTGGCACATGCCTGTAGTTCTAGCTACTTGGAAGGCTGAGGTAGAAGGATCGCCTGAGCCCAGCAGGTCAAGATTGCAGTGGCTGTGAGCAGTGTGCCATGGCACTTCAGCCTAGGTGACAGAGTAAGACTCTGATTCAAAATATATATTTAAAAAAAAACAATAAATTTAAAAAAACAGTATATTGCCGGGCTCAGTGGCTCAGCCGGTAATCCCGCGCCTTGGGAGGCTGAGGTGAGTGGATTGCCTGAGCCCGTGGGTTCGAGACCCGCCTGGGCAACTTGGTGAGACCTCATCTCTACAGTAAATCAAAAAACTAGCCGGGTGTGGTAGCGCGCGCCTGTAGTTCCAGCTACTTGGAAGGCTGAGGCGGAAGGATCACCAGAGCTCATCAGGTCGAGGCTGCGGTGGCTGGGAGCGGCCAATGCACCCAAGTCTGGGCAACAGAGTGAGACTCCAACTCAAAAAAAAAAAAAAAAGATTAAAAAGAATGCTTAAAATTTTATTTTTTTGAAAAGTTGAATAAAAATGAAAGTAACTTAAATGTTTTCTAATGAAGAATGAGATAAGTTAATTATGATGAGTTAATTCAATAAAATATTTATACTTATTAAATAAAATATTAAAAAGAATAATAGCATTCAAATGTATACCACTACCTTTGGACCAGGCCCTGTTTTAAGTAGTTCTGCTATAAGATGCAGAGTTAAAAGTAATAATACAAAAAGATGTCCAAGATATACTGGGGTTTTTTTTGTAGTTTTGTTTTTTGAGTTGGAGTCTCACTCTGTCGCCCAGACTTGGGTGCATTGGCCGCTCCCAGCCACCGCAGCCTCGACCTGATGAGCTCTGGTGATCCTTCCGCCTCAGCCTTCCAAGTAGCTGGAACTACAAGTGCACGCTACCACACCCAGATAATTTTTTATTTATTGTAGAGATGAGGTTTCGCCAAGTTGCCCAGGCGGGTCTCGAACCCGCAGTGCTTAGGCAGTCCACTCACCTCAGTCTCCCAAGGCGCGGGATTACAGGCTGAGCCACTGAACCCGGCCTCTTAATCATTTTTTATTTTTATTCTTAGAGATAGGCGTCTTACCAGGCTGGACTTCAACTCCTGAGCTCAAGTGATACTCTCACCTCAGCCTCCTGAGTAGCTAGGACTGTAGGCCTATGCCACTGTGCCTGGCCTTTGTTTAACTTTTTATTATGGGAAATATATGCAAGCAGAGAGAATAGGACAATGATTTTCATGTTCCCATCATGTAGCTACAATAATAAAAAACTGGTAACCTCTTTTTTTCTATTTCTACTCCTCTCCTCTGCCCGACTACTTTGAAGCGAGTCCCAAATATTATCAAACAGTTTCATCTGCACATATTCAGTATTTATTTCTAAAAGATAAGCATAACCAAAGTATAAGTATCACATTAACATAATTAGCAATAATTCCTTAATACTCTCAATTAGCCAGTCAGTGTTCACATTTCCACAAATGTCTCAGACTTAACAGTTGTAGTAGCTTAAGCCAGAGTACAATTGGCTGATATATCTTTTATTTTTATTATTTTTTTATTTATTTATTTTGCATTGGGGTCTCACTCTATTGCCCAGACTGGAGTACAGTGGTTCCCAGCCACCACAGCCTCAACCTGCTGGGCTCCGGTGATATCCTTCCGCCTCAGCCTTCCAAGTAGCTGGAACTACAGGCGTGCACTACCACGCCTGGCTAATTTTTTGATTTATTGTAGAGATGAGGTCTCTGAGGTCTCACCAAGTTGCCCAGGCTATTCTCGAACCCGTGGGCTCAGGCAATCCTATTGTCTCGGCCTCCCAAAGTCCTGGGATTGTAGGCTTGAGCCACCACACCCGGCCAGTTGATATATCTTAAATCTCTTTACAGCTGTAGTTTCCCCCTCTCTTTTTAATTTTTCTAGCACTTTTTATGTAGAAGAAACCATTGTTTGCAATTTTTTAAAATTTTGAGTTGAGATTTCACTCTGCTGCCCAGGCTGGAATGCAGTGGTATGATCACAGCTCACCACAGCCTCGACCTCCCAGGCTCAGGCAATCTTTCCATCTCAGCCTCCTGAATAGCTGGGCCTACAGGCACAAGCCACCACACCCAGCTTATATTTTATTTTTATAGAGACAAAGTCTGGCTATGTTGCCCAGGCTGGTCTCGAACTCCTGGGCTCAAGCAATTCTTCTTCCTCAGCCTTTTAAAGTGTTGGAACTATAGGCATGAACTACCGTGCCTGGAATGTTTGCAATTTTTAAAACTCATTTTGAAATGGTGGGAACTTCCTCAGCAGACAGAGCACGTGTCAGGTCAGCATGACACCTGGGTCATGCTGTGAAGCAATCCTCATCTCTCCGCTTAAACTTCAGGTCACAGCCTCCTCATGGGCTGAAGTGCCTCCAGGCAGAAATAAACACAAAATATGATGAATAACTTTTACCTTAAATTTGGTCAGCAATTCCCTCTTCCTCTATAAAAGGCATATTGAAATAGTTGGGCAAAAAGGAACTCTAGAACTCAAAGGCTGATGTTGATAGGTCACAGTAATGAGTTAAATGGTGGCCTCCAAAAATCTATGTTCATGTCCTGACCCCAGAAAGTATGAATAGGACCTTATTTGGAAAAAAAGTCTTTGCAGATGTAATTAAGTTTAGGATTCCTGGATTAGATCATTCTCGCTTATCTGGGTCCTGAATCCAATGATAAGTGTTTTTATAAGAGACGCCTTCGTGACCCGCCTGGGCAGGGAGACCTCATCTCTACAATAAATCAAAAAAATCAGCCAGGCGTGGTAGCGCATGCCTGTAATTCCAGCTACTTGGAAGGCTAAGGCGGAAGGATCGCCGGAGCCCAGCAGGTCGAGGCTGTGGTGGCCGGGGGGGCCACTGCACTCCAGTCTGGGCGACAGAGTGAGACTCCAACTCAAAAAAAAAAAAAAGAGAGAGACACCTAGAGGAGAAGGCCATGTGACCACAGAGGCAGAGATTGGTGGTTTATAACCATACATCAAGGGATGCTGACAACCCACCAGAATCTGGGAGAGACCAGGAAGAAAGTCTTCCCTAGAGCCTCTGGAGGAAGCATCTTGTGATACCCGGATCTCAGACTTCTGTTCTCCAGAACCATGAGAGAATAATTGAAGCCACCACGTTTGTGGTACTTCATTACAGCAGACGCAGGAAGCTAATACAGTGACATGTTTAGGCCCCTGCTGGGAAAGGAGTTTTGAGGAAACAACTCCTTTGCGCATTCCATAGAGAGAGTGTCTCCTCCCACCATCTGTTGGGTGGTCCCCACAGGAGCATTCATTTCCTGCTCTTGCCATGTGTAAAGTGAAATACAGACAGGCACGGTAGCTCAGGCCTGTAATCCCAGCACTTTGGGTGGAGGAGGCAAGAGATTACCTGAGTTCAGGGGTTCAAGACCAGCCTGAGCAACATGGCGAGACCTCTTTTCTACCATAAATCAAAAAATCAGCCAGGTGTGGTGGCTCATGTCTGTGGTTCCAGCTACTTGGAAGGCTGAGGCAGAAGGATCACCTGAGCCCAGCAGGTTGAGGCTGCGGTGGCTGTGAGCGTGCCACTGCAATCCAGCCTAGGTGACAGAGTAAGACTCTGACTCAAAAATAAAATAAAAATAAAGTGAAATGCTACCTTATAAAGTATCAGATGAGGTGGCACAGTAGGGCCCAAGAGCCCCAAGCGGGTGCCAGATCAATCTAGCAGGTGTGTCCCCAAGTTTTCAGTCCACCCTTCCTGTTCAGTAGTGTCTTCTTCCAGCCAGAAGAGTAAACTGCAGTGGTCTGGAATCATTAGTGGACTAGTTCATTTCTTTACACTTACTGAGTGTCCCCTTGGTGCTTGGCATTGGGCTACATATTGGAGAGATACAAGTAAATCATTATAATGCTACTTGGTAATTGTGCTAATGGCAGAAATGTCACAGAGAAGAAGGCCTGGGCCAGACCAGAGAGGGAATGCCGCAGAAGACTTGGGAGTTGGGGCATGTGATGTCTCCTGTAGCCACAAATCACAAGTGGCTATTAAATTTTATTTTATTTTATTTTATTTATTTATTTATTTTGAGTTGGAGTCTCACTCTGTCGCCCAGACTGGAGTGCGGCGGATTTTTTGATTTATTATAGAGATGAGGTCTCACCAAGTTACCCAGGCAGGTCTTGAACCCACGGGCTCAGGCAATCCACTCACCTTAGCCTTGGCTATTAAATTTTAAATTAATTGAAATTAAACAATGTCAAAGACTCAGGTCCTATTACCCCAGTTCAAGAGCTCAATAGCTACTTGCTATTACAGAATATTTCCATCACTGTAGAAAGTTCTATTGGAAGAGTCTGGTCTAAGCCGGTGCCTACAAAAGAGGAGTTAGCAAGCCCTAGGAGAGCAGGAAGAGTGTTTCCAGAGGTCCCCGTAAGACAGCCTGTGAATCCTAAACGCAACCATGGCTTGTGCTGGGGAATTCGCCATCTTGAATTCCCTGATAAGGGTAACAAGAAGACACTGGAGTGTTTCACCAGGTGAGCGACTCCATCAGATTTGAGTTTTGGAGAATGGATTGGAGGAGGAGCAAGACTGGAGGCAGGGGGCTAGCCAGGAGGGGTTGCTTTCCTTCAAAACCTTGGACCAGACAAAGTGGGTGGAGAGACATGTAAGATGTCTGACCCAGACTGTGGATTGTGGTTGAGCCGGGAAGAAAAGGGAACCGTGTTAACCGCTTGACCTATTTGGTGGATGGTGCCAACAGTTCCCTTTGTCTGATGTGGAATCTGAGGAAGAGGATGAGAAGTTGTCTTGGTAGGTGATGGTGCTTAAGGAAGTGGGCTTCAGTTACCTGGAAGGCCTCATTCCCTGTTAATGTCGTCATGATGGCTCACCATGGAAAACTCCAGAAAGAAAAGACAACATACATATGCCCTGAGCCTGCAGAATTCCCACATGACAATAATGGGCTTCCCGCTGGGCTCGGTGGTTCAGCCTGTAATCTCGCACTTTGGGAGGCTGAGGTGAGTGGCTTGATTGAGCCTGAGGGTTCATCTCTACAATAAAAAAATCACAAAATCAGCCGGGCGTGGTAGCACATGCCTGTAATTCCGGCTACTCGGAAGGCTGAGGCGGAAGGATCGCCGGAGCCCAGCAGGTCGAGGCTGCGGTGGCCGGGAGTGGCCACTGCACTCCAGTCTGGGCGACAGAGTGAGACTCCAACTCAAAAAGAAAAATAATAATAATAATAATAATAATGGGCTTCCCTTTTCTCTTCTTTGACTTTTCCCACCAGTTCTCTACAATGCCACTTGATTTAAAACGGCTCCTTCTGCCACTGAATTCAAGATCTCCTGAAAAAAATTCCACTCAATCCGGCCTGTTTTATTCCTCAGGGTTTCTTAACATGGACTCCAAATACTAAACTCCTCGAACGTTCCTCAAATGCTTTCCAGTCTTACTTCATTTTGTCTGGAAATATCTGTTCTTCCGTTTCTTCCCCTAGAAATGTTAACAGCTTTCCCTCGTTCTGCTTATTTGTGAAACTCTTTCTGTAATCATGAGTCTAATGTATCAGTGTGTATGTGTATCTATTACTCTACAACACCTAACATCATTTCACATATCATCTGCGATGTGACTAATACATTTTAAAAAGTACTACCTTAAACCGTTTATGCCACTTGTTTTATTTTATTGTTATGCACGGTAGGCCCCTCTTATCTGTGGTTTCACTTTTCGTGGTTTCAGTTACCTGTGGTCAATTGTGGTCTAAAATTATTCAATGGAAAATTCCAGAAATAAGCAATCCATAGTCTTAAATTGCGCAACATTCAGAATAGTGTGATGAAATCTCTCCCATCCTGCTCCATCCCGCCCAGGATGTGAATCCTCCATGTGTCCAGCAAATTCACACCGTGTCACTCACCTCTGGTAGTCACCCAGTAGCCGTCTCAGTTAGCAGATTGACAAGAACATAGTGTATAAAGAGTGTGGTACTATCTGAGGTTTCAGGCATCCACTGGGGGGGTCTTGGAACATATTCTCTGAGGATAAGGAGGTCTACTATGCTTGTCTTATTTTCCCTAATCAGCACTCAGTTCCGAAGGGAAGATAACATCTTTCTCTTCTTGGGGTGTCCTGAAGCATCTAGCAAAAACACCTCAGAGTTCCAGGTGTGGTGGTGCACACCTGTAGTCCCAGCTACTCAGGAGGCTGAAGCGGGCATCACTGGAGCCCAGGAATTTGAGTTCATCTTGGGCAACATAGTAAGACCCTATCTCAAAACAAACAAACAAAAACACCTCTGAGTTGTATTCAACAAACATTTTTAAAGCCTACTTTGCATCAGGTAATGTAATTTGTAAACAAGAGTAAAAATATGAAGCAGCTCAGTAATAAAATATGGTTTAATTTATTTCCTTCTCCTCTGCCTTCCTTTTTTTTTTTTTTAAGTTGGAGTCTCACTCTGTCGCCCAGACTGGAGTGCAGCGGCCGCTCCCAGTCACTGCAGCCTCGACCTGCTGGGCTCCAGTGATCCTTCCACCTCAGCTTTCCAAGTAGCTGGAACTACAGGCGCGCGCTACCACGCCCAGCTAATTTTTTGTTTTATTATAGAGATGAGGTCTCAACCAAGTTGCCCAGGCGGGTCTCGAACCCGCGAGCTCAGGCAATCCACTCACCTCAGCCTCCCAAAGGCGTGGGATTACAGGCTGAGCCACCAAGCCCAGCTAGCCTTCCTTTTTAATGAGCCAATATTGATTGGGCTGTTTTGGCTGGAGGTGCCCAGACTCACTTGTGGGAGAGAAACAATTACAAACTATAAACTTATTCTTCTTAAAATGTCTAAATTAAAAAAAAAATGTAAATTCTAAATTATTGCATTTTTTCATCAAAACTAATCAAATTCAGTTTGACAAATATGCCATTCAATTCTACTATGCTAAGTGCAAGTCCTTTTGTTTTTTGGGTTTTTTTGGGTTTTTTTTTTTTGAGTCAGAGTCTCACTCTGTCACCCAGGCTAGAGTGCAATGGCATGCTCACGGCCACCTCAGCCTTGACCTGCTGGGCTCTGGCGATCCTTCCGCCTCAGCCTTCCAAGTAGCTGGAACTACAGGCACGTAGCTGGAACTACAGGCACGTGTCACTACATCCAGCTAATTTTTTTATTTATTGTAGAGATGAGGTTTCACCATGTTGCCCAGACTGGTCTCGAACCCCTGGACTCAGGCAATCTTCTCGCCTCTGTCTCCCAAGTGCTGGGATTATAGTCGTGAGCCACTGTGCCCGGGCAGGGAGTACTTTTTGAACTTGAATGTACATGTGATTCAACTGGGATCTTACTCAAATGCAGATTCTGATTCAGTATGTCAGGGCTGTCGCCTGTTCTAACCCGCTTCCAGATGATGCTGAGGTTGCTGCTCTGTGTATCACACTGGGAGTGGCAAGACTCTAGTATAGGATATTTTTAACCCCAATCAGACTCTGTCTATGAATATCACCAATTTGCAAGTCTGCTTGAGTGAAAAATTCTGGTCATTCCCTTTGCCGGAGGGAACTTGCTTCCCCCAGAGTGGTTAGGTAGAAGGGAGCCAAAGGTATTTAGTAACAAAGGAGACATAAAATGTTTTATTTTGGCTGGACTCAGTGGCTCAGCCTATAATCCCAGTACTTTGGGAGGTCAAGGTGAGTGGATTGCCTGAGCCTGCAGGTTCGAGACCAACCTGGGCAACTTGGCGAGACCTCGTCTCTACAATAAATCAAAAACCAGCCAGGCATGGTATCACGTGCCTGTAGTTCTGACTACTTGGAAGGCTGAGGCAGACGGATTGCTGGAGCCCAACAGGTTGATGCTGGAATGGCGGTGAATGTGTCACTGCACTCCAACCTGAGCGACAGAGTGAGGCTCCCAACTCAACAATATATATATATATATTTTTTATTTTATTTTTGTAATGACAGGGTCTTACTCTGTTGTCCAGGCTAGTCTTAAACTCCTGGCCTCAAGCGATCTTTCTGTCTCAGCCTCCCAAAGCTCTGGGATTACAGGTGTGAGCTACTGCACCTGAAACTAAAGACTTTTTTGTTTGTTTGTTTGTTTGTTTGTTTGTTTTGAGTTGGAGTCTCACTCTGTCGCCCAGACTGGAGCGCAGTGGCCACTCCCAGCCACCGCAGCCTCAACCTGCTGGGCTCCGGCGATCCTTCCGCTTCAGCCTTCCAAGTAACTGGAACTACAGGCACGTGCTAACACCCCACCCCTGGCTAATTTTTTTTTTTTTTTTTTTTTTGAGTTGGAGTCTCACTCTGTCGCCCAGACTGGAGTGCAGTGGCCGCTCCCGGCCACCGCAGCCTCGACCTGCTGGGCTCCGGCGATCCTTCCGCCTCAGCCTTCCAAGTAGCCAGAATTACAGGCATGCACTACCATGCCCGGCTGATTTTTTGATTTTATTGTAGAGATGAGGTCTCGCTGCCCAGGTGGGTCTCGAACCCGCGGGCTCAGGCAATCCACTCACCTCATCCTCCCAAAGGCGCGGGATTACAGGTTGAGCCACCGAGCCCGGCTCATTTTTTGATTTATTGTAGAGATGAGGTCTTGCCAAGTTGCCCAGGCGGGTCTCAAACCCGCGGGCTCAGGCAATCCACTCACCTCAACCTCCAAAAGCATGGGATTACAGGCTGAGCCACCGAGCCCGGTTTGAACCTAAAAATTTTAAATAAATACAATTATAAGAGACCGGGCACAGTGGCTCAGTCTGTAATCCCACACTTGGGGAGGCCAAGGCGAGAGGATTGCCTGAGCCCAGGTGTTTGAGACTAGCTTGGGCAACTTGGTCCATGTTGTAGCATGTGTCCTTCTTTTTAAAACTGAGTAATAGCCGGGCTCGGTGGCTCAGCCTGTAATCCCTGCCTTTGGGAGGCTGAGGTGAGTGGATTGCCTGAGCCTGCGGGTTCGAGACCCACCTGGGCAGCGAGACCTCATCTCTACAATAAATAAAAAAATCAGCCAGGCGTGGTGGCATATGCCTGTAATTCTAGCTACTTGAAAGGCTGAGGTGGAAGGATCGCCAGAGCCCAGCAGATCGAGGCTGCGGTGGCCGGGAGCAGCCACTGCACTCCAGTCTGGACGACAGAGTGAGACTCCAACTTAAAATAAATAAATAAATAAAAAAATAAAACTGAGTAATATTCCATTGTATGTATGTTCCACATCCTGTTTATCCATTCAGCAACTTGGTTTGCTTCTACCTTTTGGCTATTGTGAATAATGCTGCTATGAACATGGCGGTACAAATATCTGTCCAGTCTGTTTTTTTATTTATTTATTTTATTTATTTTTTTCTTTTTTTTGAGTTGGAGTCTCACTCTGTCACCCAGACTGGAGTGCAGTGGCCGCTCCCGGCCACCGCAGCCTCGACCTGCTGGGCTCCGGCGATCCTTCCGCCTCAGCCTTCCAAGTAGCCGGAATTACAGGCACGTGCTACCACGCCCAGCTGATTTTTTGATTTATTGTAGAGATGAGGTCTCGCTGCCCAGGCGGGTCTCGAACCCGCGGACTCAGGCAATCCACTCACCTCAGCCACCCAAAGGTGCGGGATTACAGGTTGAGCCACCGAGCCCGGCTTGTTTTTTTATTTTTTGAAAATACATACAGGGATTTAGAAATAATAGTCCCTGCTTTCAACTCTTTTGAGTATATACCCAGAAAATCAATTGGTGGATCATATAGCAAACCAATGTTTAACTTTTTTGAGGGAGCTGGGCGCAGTGGCTCACGTCTATAATCCCAGTACTTTGGGAGGCGGAGGCGAGAGGATTGCCTGAGCCCACGGATTTGAGACCATCCTGGGCAACATGGCGAGACCTCATCTCTGCAATAAATCAAAAAATTAGCCAGGCGTGGTGGTGCATGCCTGTAGTTCCAGTTACTTGGAAGGCTGAAGTGGAAGGATCACCTGAGCCCAGCAGGTTGCCGGTGACTGTGACCATGCCCTTGCACTCCAGCTTGGATGACAGAGTAAGATTCCGGTTCAAAAAAAAAAATTTTTTTTTATTAACTACTATACTGTTTTCCACAGTGGGTATACCATTTTGCATTCCTACCAGTAATGCACAGGGTTCCGATTTTTCCACAGTCTTGCCAGCGCCTATTTTTTTTTCCTTTTTCTTTTTTGAGTTGGAGTCTCACTTCATTGCCCAGGCTGGAGTACAGTAGCATGCTTCCGACCACCGCAGCCTCAACCTGCTAGGCTAAGGTGATCCCTCCACCTCAGCCTTCCAAGTGGCTGCAACTACAGGCAGGTGCTACCACGCCTGGCTAATTTTTTTGACTTATTGTAGAGATGAGGTCTCACCAAGTTGCCCAGGCTGGTCTCAAACCTGTGGGCTCAGGCAGTCCTCTCACCTTGGCCTCCCAAAGTGCTGGGATTATAGGCATGAGCCTCCGTGCCCAGCCTTCTAAGAGTTTTATAGTTTTAGCTCTAACATTTAGATTGTGGATCTGTTTTGAGTTAATTTTTTGACAGACTTTCATTTTAAATGCTAAATAGACTTTAATTTGAAGCACAAAATAGGGTGCCAAGCGTGGTCTCAAGCATATAGTACAACAAGAAAGAAATACTATCTTCTTGAAGCTTCTGGGGAAAGATAAGCCCGCTGACTTACAGAGAAAGAGAAACCAATCTTTTCTTCCTTAATCCTCTCCTTCCAGCTAATTGACAGCCAAAGGAGGTGAGAGGAAGGTGATTTGACAAGATAGAAAGGATGTGGGAAAAAGAAAGGCAGGTGTTAGTCATGTGGAAAAAGCGGAAGTACTTGTTTTACAAGAATCCTGACAGTATCTGATAATACAGAATGAAGACTACTTTCCATTTGTTGAAAAATCCAGCCTGAACATATGAATGTATTCAAGGTTACCCATCTAACCTGTCTTGGGGTGTTTCAGTCTACAATGGTCACCTCTTAGTTAATATCTCACAGAATTACAAAGGCCCACAGTATAAACACAGCTGCTGTGACCTCCCATAAAAAGCAGAAGTTAGTCATTCAGATCTGTATTCTACGCCCACCCAGCCCCCACCAGCCAAGAATATATGCCTGGCTAATTTTTTATTTATTGTAGAGACGAGATCTCGCCAAGTTGCCTAGGCTGATCTCGAACCCGCGGGCTCAGGCAATCCTCTCACCTCAGCCTCTCAAAGTGCTGGAATTACAGGCTAAGCCACCAAGCCTGGCCTGAATTTTGTCTTTGAGGAGCTTCTGCGTTAGTGGGGGGACTAAGTGTAGATGTTTGATGAACACATTTATTTATTAGAAGTTATGAGACTAATAAATAGGGTGTGAGAAGGAAAGTGGCAGGAAAATGATACTAGAAAGATAGGTCAGAAATCACTTATGAAGCCGGGCTTGGTGGCTCAGCCTGTAATCCCATGCCTTTGGGAGGCTGAGGTGAGTGAATTGCCTAAGCCCGCGGGTTCGAGACCTGCCTGGGCAACTTGGCGAGACCTTGTCTCTACAATAAATCAAAAATCAGCCGGGCGTGGTAGCCACGCTGTAATTCCGGCTACTCGGAAGGCTGAGGCCGAAGGATCGCCAGAGCCCAGTAGGTCGAGGCTGCGGTGGCCGGGAGTGGCTGCTGCACTCCAGTCTGGGCGACAGAGTGAGACTCCAACTCAAAAAAAAAAAATCACTTATGAAGGACCTTGTATGTCAGTCCAAGGAATGTGACCTTTAACCTACAGCAGAGGTAACAAACTCAAAATCCCACAGTGACCAGGCACGTATATGAGACAGATATAAGGTAATAGGGAATGGTGGAGACTGTGGCAAGCAACAGAACACATGCCCTGTCTAAAGGGGGCACTTTAAGTTCTTACTATGCTATGGTGGCTGAAGAAGTATTAAAAAAGAAAACAAAAAGATAAAGGAGTCAGCTATTTTCAACTTCAGCTGATTGTTACTACATGGAATTGCCACACCCGACAGTGTGGCCAGATCTTCGAGTTTTCTAAGAGAAGACAGAAATCCAGGTTTTTGTGAGACAGTGCCAGATTTTTGAAACACACAGGCCAAACCAAACTGATTTTTGAGCCAGCTATGGCCCACAGGCCATCAGTCTGCCACCTGGGCAGATTGAAGGGAGCTAGCGAAGTTTTTCAAGTGAGCAAAAGGTATATAATCATATCGATGCTTTAGAAAAAATTAAATTGCCATGTGGGAGATGAATTACAGAGAACAGACTACAGGAAGGGAAACCAGTTAGGAAATTGTTTCAACAGTCCAGGTTTCAACAGTCCATGGTCTGTGCTAGCATGGGGCAGTGGGAAATGTTGGTGAACTGGAGTCCAGCATTCAGTGGGAAGAAGACAGCTTTCAAAAGCACCTAGAAGACATGTATTCCTTCAATGCACCCCCCCCCCTTTCCCCTGCAATCCCCTTTCCTAGACTGGGAGCTAAAAGGTACGGGGCAGATATCTTTAATCCTTAAAGCCAAAGGACATTTTAGCAAAGACTCCAATTTTTTGTGAAGTCTAATTTACCCATGATTATTTTCGAGATAGACTCTTGAACCAACTTCTCCGATCCTTATCCGCTCCCAGGGGGCAACTTTAATTTATGGGCTCAGCACGTAATTAAAATTAAAAGCATGCATAGCTTGGTGTTTGGCTCTTTTGAGCAGCCCATGGGAAACAGAGCCAAATGCTCTTTGCAAAAGTGCAGGGTTGTGCTTCCCAGCAGGGGGGAAACTGACTCCCAAAGAGACAGCCATGTGGGAAGTGGGCTTCAGATCCATTTCATGGCCTTGCTGGTTGGGTAACCGGTCACTTGGGTCCATGAAAGGATGCAAAGGGTAGGGAGGCGGGAAGGGAGGGGAGGAAAGGGGACTCCCTGCAAAGGACTTTTCGAACCCCCAACAAGTGTCATGTTAGAACTTTTTCTCCGCAGAACTTTCCAGCTTGGGAGTGCTGTGTTTTGGGGGTGTGGACACAAGAAATGGCTCTGGGATGCTGCAAAGCTGAGCCTCCCCTCTCTGGCACCGCCTGGGAGTGCCCCGTGGGATGAGGAGGACGGGGCAGTCAGGCAAAGGTTAAGAGAGGAAAGCAAAGGCAGAGACCCAGGACGACTCCAGGAAATGTTTGTGTTTCTCCACCAGGAGGGAGGACAAACAAGCTTTTTTCGTGCTTTCTGGGCAGCTGGCTTTGCTCACTCTCCATCGCAGAATGAGTCCGAGGAGGAAGAGTGAAGCCGAAAATAAAAATTATTCTGGGACCAGACCCAACAACTCCTGTACGGCAAGAATCTCACCGGACCCACCGGCTGCCTCCCAGAAATGACCACTTACGCGAAACTGCATGCCTGTCCAAGCCTCGCCCTACTCTAGGCTTTGCTTCTGGGGGAGACAGGCGACTTGTGACTCAGGCTCGAGAGAAAGGACCTCGCCGGGGCTCTCATTTCCTGGCTGGAGTTTCTCTTCTCCGTGCAGTGGCGGTACTCACCCACACATGAGGGACCTGCATCCTGGGTGATGAAGTCAGACACACCGCAGATGGGTGAGTGGTAGCGTTCAGATAAGCATCTGTGCCTTTGTGGGGATTCCACGGGTCGCTCAGCACCCAGGACATTTGTCCTCTCCCCGTCATGCACAACGGGTCGTGTGCCTCATTGAAGGGAACCCCATCTCTCAGGTGATGCCGCCCCTGCTCATTCTAGCCTTTGTGCTGGGCGCTCTGGGCAACGGGATCGCCCTGTGTGGCTTCTGCTTCCACATGAAGACCTGGAAGCCGAGCACTATTTACCTTTTCAACTTGGCCGTGGCTGATTTTCTCCTCATGATCTGCCTGCCCTTTCGGACAGACTATTACCGCAGACACAGGCACTGGGCTTTTGAGGACATTCCCTGCCGGGTGGTGCTCTTCATGCTGGCCATGAACAGGGCCGGGAGCATTGTCTTCCTTACGGTGGTGGCTGTGGACAGGTACTTCAAAGTGGTCCACCCCCACCACGTGGTGAACACCATCTCCAACCGGACAGCAGCCGGCATCGTCTGTGCCCTCTGGACCATGGTCATCCTGGGGACGCTGTATCTTTTGATGGAGAGTCATCTGTGTGTGCACAAGACAGCCATCTCTTGTGAGAGCTTCATCATGGAGTCAGCCAATGGCTGGCACGACATCATGTTCCAACTGGAGTTCTTCCTGCCCCTTGGCATCATCTTGTTTTGCTCTTTCAAGATCGTTTGGAGCCTGAAGCAGAGGCGGCAACTGGCCAGACAGAGTCGCATGAAGAAGGCAACCCGGTTTATCATGGTGGTGGCTGTCGTGTTCATCACCTGTTACCTGCCCAGTGTGTCGGCCAGACTGTATTTCCTCTGGACGGTGTCCTCGAGTGCCTGCGATCCCGCCATCCATGTGGCCCTCCATGTCACCCTCAGTTTCACCTACATGAACAGCATGCTAGATCCCTTGGTATATTATTTTTCAAGTCCCTCGTTTCCCAAATTCTACACCAATCTCAAAATCCGCAGTTTGAGACCCAAGCAGCCAGGACGCTCCAAGACACGAAAGTCGGAAGAGATGCCAATTTCGAACCTCTGTCGCAAGAGTTGCATCAGCGTGGCAACCAGTTTCCAAAGCCAGTCTGATGTTCAGTGGGATCACCAGATGTGTTGAATGGCACTAAATACACAGACCAACAATATGGAGGCAGACAGATTGGCAACTTAGAATTAACCCATGCTAAGGGGTGAGGACTCTGAAAATACCACCCCCTTTCTTTCTTTCTTAGCTGTATCCTCCTCACCCTGTTGGAAATGGGAAACTTCCAGTTGATTGGAGTCAGGAGCATTTATATGATCTACTTACAATGGTAGGGGACAGTGTGTGCATGGAATGAAGCATGTGTCTGCTGGGAGGGGGCTTAGGAATGGCACCACGCCTGTGTCATTTTAAACGGCTGAGTAAATAGATATGAATGTTTAAATGGGTCATGTTCTCTCTCTCTGCGAGGGAGTTAATGAACTTAAAGACTTATCAGTATTTCCTATCCTCTGACCTTAAATCGTTCCTTATCTTGGAAAATAGAAACTGGGCTAAGGCAATTTTTTTTTTCAGGCTGAACGAGGCACTTTAGACTGGAATGTCTTGATCCTGATGATTTTCATCTGTACTGAAGCCCCTTTGTACATTTCTTTCTTTCTTTCTTTCTTTCTTTTTTTGAATTGGAGTCTCACTCTGTCACCCAGACTGGAGTGCAATGGCCGCTCCCGGCCACTGCAGCCTCGATCTGCTGGGCTCCGGCGATCCTTCCTCCTCAGCCTTTCAAGTAGCTGTAACTACAGGCATGCACTACCACGCCCAGCTGATTTTTGATTTATTGTAGAGATGAGGTCTTACCAAGTTGCCCAGGCGGGTCTTGAACCCACGGGCTCAGTCAATCCACTCACCTCAGCCTCCCAAAGCACAGAATTACAGGCTGAGCTACCGAGTCCGGCTTGTACATTTCTTTGTCAATATTTTAACTTCCCGGTAGCACCAGAAGAACAACAGCAAAACAGTCTGCTCTGACCTTCTTCAAGCTCCACATTTTTTCTGCAAACCTTTGCATTTTAAAGAAGGTGCTGAGTGATATGTTTACCTGTCCTGGTTTCTCCAGTGGGAAGTGCTGAGTCCGGTATAATTGCTTTTGACTGCTTATTATGTGACTGGGAATCGAAATTACTCATGTATGTATCTCTGAGTATTTACTGAATTCATATTTGGTACAAGGCACTATACTTGTGTAATTTTTACCAGAAGAGTCGTTAGCCAACTCTTGTGTGACAGCAAAGTTTTTGGGGTGGCAGAGAAGTTAAGAACTTTCATCTTTTCGTGGAATATAGTTTCTAGAATGGTTCTGTGCAAACATCAGTGTTGAACTCTCATTTCAGGACTTCCTTAAGCACATGAGTTTCCCAAATACACACCTGGAGCCCTCAAAACTATGACTCTATGAAATGACAGGCTGCTCATGCCCTGAATTGGGGGAAAAATTCTAAGTCAACCTTAACTTCTTTCACAAGCCATGCGGTGGTAAAAGTAGTTCTCCTCCTTTATTTACGCTCTTCTGTGGGTATGATTTTAGGGAGACTTCCAGAGTACTCTCCCCACTTAAAGACCTTGCCAACCTCTCGTTCTTTGGCCTCAAAACATCCCTGTAGGCTGTCCAAATTATTCCTTTTTATCAGGGGCCCTGCACAGCCTAGTGATGAAAAGTACAGGCTACAGAGAGGCAGGTGAATCTAAGTTTGAATCCCAGCTCAACCACTTACTAGACGTGTAACCTTGAGGAAGATTTTATTTACCCACTTGTTAGTCAAACAGGCTAACTATAATCCTGACTTCACAGGGTCTTTGAGTGTATTCAGTAAATGTGCAATCCTGAAGTATTAGGACTTTGTTCACTGCTATACCCCCAGTGCCTAGAAGAGCACCTGCACATAGTAGGTGATCAATAAATATTTGTTGAATTAAGGAATATGGGCACGTAAAACATTAAGCACAGTGCCTGGCAGTAAGTGCTCATATTGTGACTTATTCTATGAACACGTTTTACACATAAAGACACTGAGGCACAGAAGCTATTTCCTTGGGGGTTCAGCGCCCCTAAGTCATATCTCCATGATCACGCCTGAATTCCCCTACTGCCCAGCTCTCTGGGGAGCAGTGAGGTCAAGTATTCTATCAGCATCAAAGAACCATATATCCGCCTGATAGAAATCTGTGAAAACCCACACTTCTGCTTTTAATTCTATTGTTAGTTATTATTCTTTCCTGGGTTGCTCCTCTGTTACTTCATCGTAATAAAAATGGATTCGGAAAGAAAGTCTGCGTCCTGTGTGTGACTCTTCGTTAAAAGACTACTATGACTTTGCTCTCCAAGGAAAAAAAAGGATATCTTATCTAGAAGCGCCTGGCAGGCATATAGACAGAGGTTCTCACTAAAAGACAGCAAGAACAAACAAAAAGAAAGAAAAATCAACCCCAAACTTAAACACAGTCTTGAAGCTAAATTTGCTTCCCTTTTTCAGTTCACAGAGTGTGACAAAGCTAAATCGCGTCAAGAAATTTCTTCAGAAATTGTAAGGAAGAGGGGTGTTAGCAAAGCTTCTTGTTTATACCGCCTGAAAGAATGGAACAATTGATTTAGAGGAAAATGTTATCTCCTTTTAGAGTCATACAGGGAAAGTCACGTAAAAGCTAAAGTAGCCATCAGTCTATAGGGATTATGTAGAAAAAATCAGAGGTATCTTTTATTGGTGCTAACAATGGTAAAACTTGAAGTTTTGGTGTGTTCTCAGCATGAGTTTCCTTGCCTTTTATAAGACCAAGATGTTTGAGATGATGTCTGAAGTCACTAGAGTGCAGGGGCTGCTTGGAAGGGATTAGAACTCTGGAGTATAAGGGGTTAAGCCAGTTGTTAACCTTTCTCCGACAAGGCAGGACTTGGCCCCACTGTGGTGCATGGTCTTTGATTGCTGCCTTCCAGGCCTTCTGGTCCACGGAGGCTCCCCATATAATTCAAGACCCATCATCATAATGAGTACATAAATGGCTTCAGGACCAGTTACATACTTTACAGGCTCCAGTGAAAAATGAAAGAGCAAGATCCCTTGTTCAAAAGTATTAAGAATTTCTGACCAGGTGTGGTGGCTCACGCCTGTAATCCCAACACTTTGAGAGGCAGAGGTGAGAGGATTGCCTGAGCCCACGGGTTCGAGGCCAGTCTGGGCAACATGGCGAGACCTTATCTCTATAATCAATCAAAAAATTAGCTGGGCGTGGTGGCACACGCCTGTAGTTCCAGCTATTTGGAAGGCTGAAGCGGAAGGATTGCCTGAGCCCAGCAGGTCGAAGGCTGCGTTGGCCGTGAGAGTAGAGACTCCTCAAAAAAAAAAAAATTTCAAGATGGTAACAGCAGAATATTAAACCAAGCACAGGGCCCTTCTGAGCTCATCTATGAAGCTAAGGGTTCTAAGTTTATCTATCTACCTAGCTACCTACCTACCTAAGGTAGAATAGAGGGGTTCAAATGTGGACCTGATTAATGTATATTCAAGTTCTGGTATATTAGACTATAAAATGATACAGTGGGTGGGGGGTCAATATTTTATTACTCGTAGGGATTCACTTATTCATTCATTCCCTCTTTCGAGGAATATTAATGTAACATAGCTCTGTACCAGGCACAGTAGAAGCACAAATTAAAAATACAGCTCCTGACCCTGTGGGGTCCATGGTAGAAACCAAGGGAGAAATCAAATGATAACCTGGGGCAACTGCCGTGAGAGTGGTAATCCCAGAGTTCCACAGGAGAATCCAGGGGCTCTTACTCCCATCTTAGGGGGGGAGGGGAGAAGTCTTCTCAGGGGAAGGAGCTTGCAAACTTGCTTCTGAAGATGAATAGAAAGCAACCAGGGAACCGATAGGGAAGAGTATTCCAGGAGAGGTGGAGAGAGGAGGAAGATCTGGTGGTCTGGGAAGTACAGGAGTCAATGGGACTGAGACTGGAATAACCTGGTGGCAGGTGAAGCCATTAGGTTGACTGGGAAGTGAAGGTCTGTTCTAACTCTTTTTTTTTTTTTTTTTGAGTTGGAGTTTCACTCTGTCACCCAGACTGGAGTGCAGTGGCCGGGAGCCTCGACCTGCTGGGCTCTGGCGATCCTTCCGCCTCAGCCTTCCAAGTAGCGAGAATTATAGGCATGCGCTACCATGCCCGGCTGATTTTTTGATTTATTGTAGAGATGAGGTCTCGCTGCCCAGGCGGGTCTCGAACCCGCGGGCTCAGGCAATCCACTCACTTCAGCCTCCCAAAGGCGCGGGATTACAGGCTGAGCCACCGAGCCCGGCTTCTAACTCTTAGTGTGACAGGAGAGTCGTGAAAGGTTTTCAGATCTCTTCCTCTAAAACAAAATGTTTCTTTATTTACGGAAGGCGTATAAGTTTTTGTTCAAAAATTCAACAAATACATAAAGTAAAAGTCTTCTTCATGTTCTTCTTTTTAAAAAAAAATTCATTCATTATTTTAAATTTATTTATTTTTATTTATTTTTTGTGACAGGGTCTCACTCTGCGGCCTAGACTGGAGTGCAGTAGCTTGATCACTGCTTACCACAGCTTGATCTCCTGAGCTCAGGTGATTCTTCTGCTTCAGCTGTCCCAGTAGCTGAGACCACAGACACGTGCTACCACGCCTGCTAATGTTTTAAATTTTTTTGCAGAGACAGGATCTTGCTATGTTGCTTAGGCTGGTCAAGCAATCCTCCCACCTTGACCTCCCAAAGTACCAGGATTACAGGCATGAGCCACCGTGCCTGGTCCCTTTTGTTTCTCTTACTCTTAATTCCTAGAGGTGACAACTTTCAGCATTTGGGGTATATACACATTTGCACACAAGTCTTTTGCTTTATCTTACTAAAGCAAAATCGTGCTACACATGTACCTATCAATTTAGATGTAGACATTATTTTGCAAAGTATTTTCATCATAAATAAATTCCTACATCAGAATATAGAGATCTAGCTCATTCTTTTACATTGTATTTCATTGTATAAATGGTCCATGTGGCCGGGCTGGGTGGCTCAGCCTGTAATCCTGCACCTTGGGAGGCTGAGGTGAGTGGATTGCCTGAGTCCGCGGGTTCGAGACTGCCTGGGCAACTTGGCGAGATCTCATCTCTACAGTAAATCAAAAAATTAGCTGGGCGTGGTAGCCCGCACCTGTAGTTCCAGCTACTTGGAAGGCTGAGGCGGAAGGATCGTCAGAGTCCAGCAGGTCGAGGCTGCGGTGGCCGGGAGCGGCCACCGCACTCCAGTCTGGGCGGCAGAGTGAGACTCCAACTCAAAAAATAAATAAATTAATTAATTAAATGGTCTATGTATAGTTTATTTCACCAATGGTGGTTTGTTTTTTTTTTGAGTTGGAGTCTCACTCTGTCGCCCAGACTGGAGTGCAGTGGCCGGGCCGCTCCTGGACACCACAGCCTCGTCCTGCTGGGCTCTGGCGATCCTTCCGCCTCAGCCTTCCGAGTAGCTGGAACTGCAGGCGCGCACTATCACGCCCGTCTATTTTTTGACTTATTGTAGAGACGAAGTCTTGTCAAGTTGCCCAGGCGGGTCTTGAACCCATGGACTCAGGCAATCCACTCACCTCGACCTCCCAAAGTGCTGGGATTACAGGCTGAGCCATCGAGCCCGGCCCTATTTTGTTGTTTAATAAGTATTTTTCTTCTTTTTGTTAATAAAAACCCTTAAAGTGACAAAGTCCAGTTTATCCATTTATTCTTTGGTATTTCACCTAGGAAGGCTTTGCCTAACCCAAGATCATAACTCATTGCCACCTCAACCTCCTGGCTCAAGCAATTCTCTTGTCTCAGCCTCCTGAGTTGCTAGGACAATAGGCGCACACCACCACTCTCAGCTAATTTTTAAATTTTTTTTGTAGAGATGAGATCTCAATGTGTTGCCCAGGCTGGTCTCAAACTCCTGGCCTCAAGCAATCCTCTCTCCTTGGCCTTCCAAAGTGGTAGGATTACAGGTGTGCACCACCGTGACTGACTTGTGTTTTCTTTTAAGAGTTGTATAGTTTTAGCTCTTACACATAGGTCTGTATTCCATTTTGTGCTAACTTTTGTGGACAGTGTAACAGTGTAACAGCGTGGACAGGGGTCCAACTCTTTCGCTTGTGGTTATCTAGTTGTCCCAACATTACTTATCACAAAGATTAATTTCCCCCAGTGAATTGTCTTGGCATCCATGGTGAAAAGTATCTGACCATAAATGCAAGAATTTATTTCTGGACTCAGTTCTTCTCTCTGATCTATGTCTATCCTTATGCCAGAGCCACACTGTCTTGATTACTGTAGCTTTGCAGTAAGTTTTTCTCTTTTTTTTTTTGGTGGGGGGGGGTTGGAGTCTCAGTGACTCTGTCACCCAGACTGGAGTGCAGTGGCACGCTCCTGGTCACCGCAGCCTCGTCCTGCTGGGTTCCGGTGATCCTTCTGCCTCAGACTTCCAAGTAACTGAAACTACAGGCGTGCACTACCATGCCTGGCTAATTTTTGATTGATTGTAAAGACGAGGTCTCACCAAGTTGCCTAGGTGGGTCTCAAACCTGCAGACTCAGGCAATCCACTCGCCTTGGCCTCCCAAAGTGCTGGGATTACAGGCTGAGCCACTGAGACTGGCCTGAAGTAAGCTTTTAAATCGGAAAGTGAGAGTTCTCCAACTTTGTTCTTCTTTTTCAAGATTATTTGGTTATTCTGGTCTGCCCTTAGGTTTTTACATTAAACCCCAAACTATATTTCAAAACCCTGAAACACTTTTCTTTTCTTTTTTTTTGAGTTGGAGTCACTCTGTCGCCCAGGCTAGAGTGCAGTGGCACACTCATGGCCACCCCAGCATCGACCTGCTGGGCTCTGGTGATCCTTCCGCCTCAGCCTTCCAAGTAACCCTAACAACAGGGGCGCACTACCTCGCCCGGCTAATTTTTTATTTATTGTATAGATGTGGTCTCGCCAAGTTGCCTGGGCTGGTCTCAAACCCGTGGGCTCAGGCAATTCACTCACCTCGGCCTCCCAAAGTGCTGGGATCACAGGCTAAGCCACCGAGCCTGGCCAACTTTTCTCCTTTTTAAAAGAAAAGATATATGTCTATCTCTGCCTGTGAGTATCATTAACTTTCTCTCTACCTACCGACTTCCCAGCTTCTGTTACTACAAGTCTTTCATTAGGGGCCCAGGGGCACCTTATTTCCTGCTAACCAAGGGTCTCAACTAAATGTCACTTACACTCTGCAGTGGCAAGTCTCCCTACACAGCCTCAATGCACTGTGCTTCCTGCTACTGCCACCCTCATGTGGCTTACTTCTAGTGGAATACGGACTGGCTCTGTGACTTGTTTCAACCAGGGGAATGTGGTGGTGGTAATACTGTAGGATTTCCAAGCCCAGGCATTAAGGAGATCTGCTTGTGTGCTTTTGAAAGCCCCGAGTATGCCCATGTATGAAGTCTAGTCTACAGAGTAGAAAAAACAGGTAAAGAGGCTGCATATAAAGGCCTCATAGAGAGGCCACACAGAGATGCCACATAGAGACACCAGATAGAGATGTATAAGACTATATGCAGAGAGAGAGAAGGCTGGATGTCCCAGTGTCCTGCTTCAGCAGTCAGCATCCATATGACTATAGTCTAGCTGTCATCTAGGAGCCCCCAAATGAGAACTGAGCCCAGGCAACCCAGAAAACGATGAACAATAACACAGTGGTGATTTTTTTTTTTTTTTGAGTTGGAGTCTCACTCTGTCACCCAGACTGGAGTGCAGTGGCCGCTCCCGGCCACCTCAGCCTCGACCTGCTGGGCTCCAGCGATTCTTCCGCCTCAGCCTTCCAAGTAGCCGGAATTACGGGCATGCGCTACCACACCCGGCTGATTTTTTAATTTATTGTAGAGATGAGGTCTTGCTGCCCAGGTGGGTCTTGAACCCGCGGGCTCAGGCAATCCACTCACCTCAGCCTTCCAAAGGTGTGGGATTATAGGCTGAGCCACCGAGCCAGCTAGTGGTGATTTTTTTAATGTTTTAGGTTGGAGTCTTACTCCGTCGCCCAGGCTGGAGGACAGTGGCACGCTCACGGCCACCCCAGCGTAGACCTGCTGGGCTCCCGTGATCCTTCCACCTCAGCCTTCCAAGTAGCTGGAACTACAGGCACATGTCACCATGCCTGGCTCATTTTTTGATTTATTGTGGAGATGAGGTCCCACCAAGTTGCCCAGGCTGGTCTTGAACCCGTGGGCTCAGGAAATCCTCTCACCTCGGCCTCCCAAAGTGCTGGGATTACAGGCTGAGCCACCCAGCCCGGCCAATGGTGATTTTTTTTTTTTTTTTTTGAGTTGGAGTCTCACTCTGTCACCCAGACTGGAGTGCAATGGCCGCTCCTGGCCACCGCAGCCTCAACCTGCTGGGCTCCGGCGATCCTTCCGCCTCAGCCTTCCAAGTAGCTGGAACTACAGGCGCATGCTACCATGCCCGGCTGATTTTTTGATTTATTGTAGAGATGAGGTCTCGCCAAGTTCCCAGGTGGGTCTAAGCCACTGTTTTATGGCAATTTGTTACACAGCAGTGGATAACTGAAACAAAAACCCAGCTTAGTTCAAAGACATGAAGTAGCTAATTACTTAACCTCTCTATACCTTGGCTTTTCAATCTGTAAAATGGGGATGGCAATAATAATAGCATATCTCTCACAGGGTTTTTGTGAAGATTAAATAAGGTCACATAGGCACACCTCTTAGTACACTGCCTGGCACATAGCAGGCAGTTGATAAATAATAGTGTTATTATTAATTTTAAAAATAGTTCAGTCCAGTTTAGTGACATACATTCAAGCTATCATAGGATAACCAGGTATGGCAATTTAAGTTCTTTGTGTGAGTCATACATTTTAAGTGGAGTTTCCATCAAACTCTATGGAATCACTGTGTTGGCTCTTGAAATGATTCATTAAACAAGTTTCTGTACAACTCATGCACCAATAAGAAAAAATATAAATGCATAAAAGAAGGACACAAGCAAGACAAAACATGCCCACTGTGCAGTGGGAGGACCGGAAATTCCATAGCAGACATCAGAATCCAAGAAGGCTGTAATTTGCATTTTGCCTGAGTAGTTGTGAACTTTGGTTTAGATTCATCAGAATATGAGAACTGGAAGGAAGCAGGAAGATCATCCAATTCCTCATTTGCACGTGAGGAGGTGAAGGGTTAAGAGGTTTTACAGCTAAGGACAGTTCCAGAATAAGCACCCAGGGGATTCCAGCTTTTTTTTTCTTTTCAAGGTTAATAGTATTTGTGGTGTGCTTTTCTAACTTTATCCATGGCTATTGTTTAAGGAAAGAAACCCAATATTATAAAATTATAAAACTTAGAAAGGGAAAGTTCCTCGCAAATTCCAGCTCTCAGAAATAGCTACGGTGAAGAGCCGGATTTTCCGTCTCTTAGTTAATAAAGGGCCTTAGGATCACTTTATGAATGTCATTAACAAGTGTCCACATTCATCCAAGAAGGAAACACACTATTTATAGGCAGCAAGGATAGGAGATAAATACCAAGCATTTCACTGGAGCCTTAATACAACCACAGTGCAACTCTGATCTGGTGAAACTGGTAGGCGGGGCAATGACATAAGAGGCATTGTAGCATAATTGAAGTCAGGGCTGGATTCAAATCCAAGCTCTGCTCCTCTGATCTGGGTGGCCTTTGAATACATGACCAACCTCTCTGAGCTTCACTTTCCTCCTTTCGAAATCAGAATCTATAATAGTCCCTTCCTCGTGGGCAACAGTCAGAGTGAAACAAAGTAATGCATTTAAAGCACTGCGCATGGGGTTCCAACACATTGAAAGTTCTCTGTAGCCGGGCTTGGTGGCTCAGCCTGTAATCCCGTGCCTTTGGGAGGCTGAGGTGAGTGGATTGCCTGAGCCCGCGGGTTCGAGACCCGCCTGGGCAGCGAGACCTCATCTCTACAATAAATCAAAAAATCAGCCGGGCGTGGTAGCGCATGCCTGTAATTCCGGCTACTTGGAAAGCTAAGGTGGAAGGATTGCCGGAGCCCAGCAGGTCGAGGTTGCGGTGGCCGGGAGCAGCCACTGCACTCCAGTCTGGGCGATGGAGTGAGACTCCAACTCAAAAAAATAAATAAAATAAAATAAAATAAAAGGGTCATGCAGTATTGGGTCCAAAACTGCTGAACACTCAGTGCAGTGTAGGCAGGTGCACTTGTAAACCACCCATCCCTCATGAAATGGGCAAACACGTTGAAAGAATCTCAAAAAAAAAAATTCGAATATAGCCTCTCACAACAATTCTAGCTGGTACACTGATACCAGTGGGTTCCTAGAACACTTACCTATTGGGGGAAGCCTGTACCACAAGGGGCTCACCCTCCAAAAAAATAATTTTCGTTTTTTGTATCCCTCCCCTCATATATATTTTTATATTCAAGGGATACAAGTGCATGTTTGTCACATGGACATATTGTGTAGTGTTGGAGATTGGGCTTCAGGTGACCCATTTCTCAGATAGTGAATGTTATACCTGATAAGCTATTTATTTATTTATTTATTTTGAGTTGGAGTCTCACTCTGTCGCCCAGGCTGGAGTGCAGTGGCCGCTCCCGGCCACCGCAGCCTCGACCTGCTGGGCTCCGGCGATCCTTCCGCCTCAGCCTTCCGAGTAGCTATAATTATAGGAGTGCATCACCATGCCCAGCTAATTTTTTGATTTATTGTAGAGACAAGATCTCACCATGTTGTTCAGGTTGATAAGTAATTTCTGAATTCTACTCCCTCTCCCCGCCTATCCTTTTCTTAGTGTCCCCGGTGTCTGCTTTTCCATCTTTGTGGTTGTTTCGCTCTGACATGTAAGTGAGAGCATGAGTGTTTGGTTTTCTGTTTCTGAGTTGATTCACTTGGGATGACATTCTCCAGCTCCATCCATGTTGCTGCAAACATAAGACCAAAATATTAAAGGGTAGGATGACATCCAATCAAACTGCAAAGCAAAGAATGTTGAATGAAACAATTTCCCACTGCAAGGCAGGGTTCTATGTCCTCTTCGATCCTGACACTCTAAGTTTATTATTTTTTTGAATTGGAGTATCACTCTGTCGCCTAGAGTGAAGTGCCATGGCTGACACTCCTGACCACTGCAGCCTTGACCTGCTGGACTCCAGTGATCCTTCTGCCTCAGCCTTCCAAGTAGCTGGAACTACAGGCGTGTGCTACCATGCCTGGCTAATTATTTATTTATTTATGTATTGTAGAGACAAGGTTTCACCAAGTTGCCCGGGCGGGTCTCGAACCCGCAGCTTCAGGCAATCCACTTGTCCCAAAGAGCTGGGATTACAGGCTGAACCACCAAGCCTGGCCTAAGTTTGATTTTATAACAATAAAATATCACGGGCCAGGTGCGATGGCCCAAGTCAGTAATCTCAGCACTTTGGGAGGCTGAGGCGAGAAGATTACCTGAGCCCGTGGGTTCGAGACCAACCTGGACAACATGATGAGATCTCATCTCTACAATAAATCAAAAATTATCTGGATGTGGTAGCACACACCTATAGTTCCGGCTACTTGGAAGACTGAGGCAGAAGGATCGCCTGAGCTCAGCAGGTTGATGCTGGGGTGGCCGTGAGCATGCTGATAAGTAATTTCTTATTTCTTCAGCCTGGGTGACAGAGTAAGGTTCCAACTCAAAAAATTACGTACTTAGTGAGAAAGGTTGTGTGTGTGTGGGTACAGGGGGTACACAAAAACCCTCCATACTTTCTGCTCTATTTTGCTGTGAACTTAAAACTGCTCTAAAAAATAAGGTCCTCTAATTTTTTAAAATCATGCACTTAAAAATAAATCACTTACTTGAACACGGAAGCATATCACAATCTAAAACAAACAAACAGAAAACCCAGCTTATTTTAACATGCCACTGAAACTGGGCTCAAGTTTTCAAACTTCTTATGAAATATTATGCTGTCAAGTAGCTTTTTTTTTCTAACTGGAGAAGAATTGCAGAGTTCTGGTGTAGAAAAACAATCCATGTCCATACAGAGAGATAGCATAGGAAAAGTGCTCATATTCAATCTGTCTGTCCTCATAAGACAGACAGTTACTGTCTCTTCAATCTTTCCAGAAAAAATCATATGCATGCTACTGTTTAAGTCATATTCATGCTAATATTTCATGTGAATTCTTAGTGTTTCTGGAAACTATGCAGTTTAGCACAGAAAATTATTATTGCTATTGTTGTTCTGTTCATTATGTAAGCCAAGCAAATGACAGTGAATTAATTCTGCAACACTAAGTACTCAATCAGCATCCAGGCACGAAGTCTTCTGAAAGGATATCCTTCACATTTCAGTACTTCAGAAATGACAGCGTGCCCAAACTTATCCTTTACATTTAGGAACTACTGTGGGTTCCTGTCTGCCCAGGGGATTTTTAATACTTGTTTATGCAAACAGCAGGTTGCATAAGAGCCTTGCTGGCTTTTTTTTTTTTTTTTTTTTTTGCGATTTCGTAGTTTCCTGGTAACCATTCAGTCATCTATTTCAACACCCTGACATAACATAAAGGCAAGCGCTGAGCCACACGATCACCATACGGACACACACCTCTCTCCCTGAGCATTCGCTAGGTGAGGCGCTCCATCGGGCCAACCCGCTCCACTCATGAACCAGCACCACCCGCAGAACCATTTTCTGAAAATAAACAACAAGAACTGCTGTGTGTTCCGAGATGACTTCATTGCCAATGTGTTGCCGCCGGTGTTGGGGCTGGAATTTGTGTTCGGGCTTCTGGGCAATGGCCTTGCCCTGTGGATTTTCTGTTTCCACCTCAAGTCCTGGAAATCCAGCCGGATTTTCCTGTTCAACCTGGCCGTGGCTGACTTTCTCCTGATCATTTGCCTCCCGTTCCTGACGGACAACTACGTGAGGAAGTGGGACTGGAGGTTTGGGGACATCCCTTGCCGGCTGATGCTCTTCATGCTGGCCATGAACCGCCAGGGCAGCATCATCTTCCTCACGGTGGTGGCCGTGGACAGGTATTTCCGGGTGGTCCATCCCCACCATGCCCTGAACAAGATCTCCAATCGGACAGCTGCCATCATCTCTTGCCTCTTGTGGGGCGTCACCATCGGCCTGACGGTTCACCTCCTGTACAAAAAGATGCTGACCCAGAATGGCTCTGCACATCTGTGCAGCAGCTTTAGTATCTGCAACACCTTCCGGTGGCATGATGCCATGTTCCTCCTGGAGTTCTTCCTGCCGCTGGGCATCATCCTGTTCTGCTCAGCTAGAATCATCTGGAGCCTGCGGCAGAGACAAATGGACAAGCAAGCCAAGATCAAGAGAGCCATCAATTTCATTATGGTGGTGGCCATTGTCTTCATCCTCTGCTTCCTTCCCAGTGTGGCTGTGCGAATTCGCATCTTCTGGCTCCTGTACACCTCAGGTACGAAGAATTGTGAAGTGTATCGCTCTGTGGACCTGGCGTTCTTCATCACTCTCAGCTTCACCTACATGAACAGCATGCTGGATCCCCTGGTGTACTATTTCTCCAGTCCATCTTTTCCCAACTTCTTCTCATCTTTGATCAACCGTTGCCTCCGGCGGAAGACACCAGGTGAGCCAGATAATAACCGGAGCACGAGTGTCGAGCTCACGGGGGACCTCAACACTACCAGAAATGTTCCAGATGGACTAATAGCTGACCCCAGTGAGCCATGGAGCCCCTCTTATCGGGGCCAACCTCTCGTTAAATAACCACGTCGAGAAGGGGTGTTGTCACCAAGAATCAAGATCTCTGGAGAAACAGTTTGGCTGTTGCACAGAGTAATGTCGTTGGACTTGGCCTAAGGTTTCCTAGAATTTCCAGATTCAGAGGATCTGATTCAGAGAAACAGTGTGGCAGAGTGGGCGCCTGGTTGCAAGCTGTGACCACAGAAACCTTGGGGGAACAGAGAATAAAGCTTCTGGGCGTCTGAAACTTTTGCTTGATCTCTGATGCTCATGGGATTGAAGGTGGGCAAACTGTCAACATTTTGTTGAATAGAGTTGGAGCCACAGAGCCACCCATGGGTACCTGTGACTTTCTGGGCTTTATTCACCTGTCTGAAACTTGGATGACTCTCAACTCCCGGGGCGATATCTAACCTGTTTGTGGGCTCCAGAAGGTATAAGGAGAGCTAAGAGACTGGAGAGTTATGTTGATCCTGGAGGGAGCCCAGGCACCACTAAACAAGCCAGTGGGTTACCTGGCTTCCATGGACCAAGTCATCTTTCAGTCAAACTTTAGCAGAAAGGAACTTGGCAAAGAGACTCCAAGGCTTTGGTTAATATCTAAGTTTCCAGTGGTGGTCACAGGGGGCTAGCCCCTGAGAGACTGAGCTAAACAGTGTTATTAAGGAACAGGAAATGGTATTGGTGCTACGATCAGAAACTAATCCATTCCTCTCTTGTTTACACCAATTTGAGGGTTAAGCCAATAAAAAGGCTTCAGGGAAGAAAGCTGTTTCCCACCTTTGTTTGCTTTTATCATTAAAAGGGAAATTTGTTGCTTCCCAGTGGTTAAAGGAGGAAGATTTCTCCCGGTTCATTTGCTTGTGTTTCTGTGCTTCTAATAAATCTACCATTTCAATAAATTATGATAGGATACACAGTCTGGCGTTGTCATGTCTGGGTTATGATTCACAGAGATGGACGTCTTACTTAAGCAGAGACCTTTATAGGTTGTTAACTATGTCCTGGTGAGAAAATACCTGTACCCTGCAAAGTAAGAAAAGGATATAGATGCCGAGTTACATTATGAGACAGTTAAGTAAAAAACACCTATGTGCTTAGACAAGAATGGAAAAGGGCAGGAAATAAATAAAAACAATTTAATTTGGGTGGGTAATACAGATAAGACTGCAGGAGCACCTTACATTTTATTTAGAATTTGGTGAACATTGCTGTTGGTACTTGTGCATAAAAAAGGAATCGGGCTGGACCACGATGTTTCAGTAGGAAGGGGAAAAAAAGAGCTTCCTATGGATGGGTTTCAGTTCCCAGTTCTGAGCTGGAAAGCAGATGCACTGGTTTGAGTCTGTGATCGGTCCAAGTTTCTGTTACGCTTTCATTTCTAACTCTGTCACTCCTTGATTCTTAAGCAAGATGAGGCTGCTTCAACCTCCTGACGTGGAGACAGATAAGGAATTCAGAGACTCAGACTCCCAGCTCTGGGTAAATGGCAGTCAATGAGGAAAGGTAGACATTCTTGTGTTTCTTCTGTGTCTGCAGAGCAGTTCACTCGAATGTATCACCAAGCAACTCTCAGAGGTAGAAAGTCAGAAGCAGGATCACCTTCTTAAAAGGGAAGCAATGGCAGAGATGAGCTCAGAGGAAAAGAGGGATTCCCCCAGCCTCAGATGCATGAGTCAGTCGGGAGCCTGGTGGAGAAACTCGGATTCATTCAGGAGATGAGGTGGAGTGCAGTGTTCAGACTCAATGAGAGATACTCATTCATTTATTTGGACATTTTATCAGTTTTTATGTATGAAGAACCAACTATATCAGGCACGTGGTTCTGGGTGGTGGATATAAAACAATAAAAAAGGTAGCCTAAATCCTCTTCTTATCAAAATCACGCTCAAGGAGGGGAGGCAGACAGAAATGAAGTAGACAAAAGAATGGAAAGGGAGCATGGGGTGGCAATGGCTATTACGAAGACAGTGCAGTGGGGGGACAGGGATGAGGAGTAACGAGGGCTGGGGTGACTGGGAAGGCCTCTATGAGCTGAAAAGCAAAAATTAATGCAAAAATCTGGAGGACAGGCACTCCAGGTGGAGGGCATTTTAAGTGCAAAGGCCCTGAGATGAGAACTAGTTTTGTGTGTATGAATGTATCACTTTCCTGTGCCTTAATAAAGTACTACAAATGGTGACTTAAAACAATAGAAATTTATCATCTCACAGAACCCAAAGTTAGAAGTTCAAAATCAAGGTGTTGGCAGGGCTGGTTCCATCTGGAGTCTGTTTCTACCAAAAAAAGAAATATTAATTAGCCAGGCATGGTGGTTGGTGCCTGCAGTCTCAGTTACTTGGAGGCCAAGGTGAGAGGATTGCTTGGGCCCAGGAGTTGGAGGCTGCTGTGAGCTACAATCACGCCACTGCACTCCTGCCTAAGTGACAGAGCAACACCCTATCTCTAAAATAAATAAAATGAAGTAAGCAAAGCCGTACTAGACTAAACCAATGGTGTGGCCACTCAGTCTCAAAGTGTGGTACTGTGTGTGTGTGTGTGTGTGTGTGTGTGTGAAGGAGAGAGAACAAGTGAGAGACACACAGAGAGAGACAGAACTTGGAGAGAGAGAGAACATATGTATGTACATACATCTATGTGTCTATATTGAAAAGGGTAGTTCTGGTTGGGCTCGGTGGCTCAGCTTGTAATCCCAGCACTTTGGGAGACTGAGGCGAGTGGATTGCCTGAGCCCACAGGCTCGAGACCCACCCGGGCAATTTGGCAAGACCTCGTCTCTACAATAAAATTAAAAATTAGCCGGGCATGGTAGCACGCGCCTGTAGTGCCAGCTACTTGGAAGGCTGAGGGGGAAGGATCACTAGAGCCCATTAGGTCGAGGCTGCAGTGGCCAGGAGTATGCAGAGTGAGACTCCAACTCAGAAAAAAAAAAGAGAGAAAAGGGTAGTTCTAATCACATATGCATCTACCTTCTACTACCTCCCTAAAACCTGTCTCACAGCTGCTTGCTTTATTTGGGGGAGTACCAGTTCTTGAGACCATGAGTTTCATGGGTTTACTCTCTGCTATGTAGAGCAGGACTTCCTTTCAGTTGCTCCCCAAAATTCTCTTCCAACTTAAGTTTGGAACCATAAAATCAGGGGCACAAGTTCATGCTCATTTCTGATTCTAGGAGCTCCATTCCCTTTCCAGGTTCACCAGCTTATTTGCCTGAAGTCAGGGGGTCTGAACAACGCCCAGTACTCTGGTGCAGACACATCACAGGTCCTTAAAATGACCTTTGGTTTAATTTTCAAAATACTTCCTGATTATGATCTGTCAATTCGCTGGCCTTGCTGTCTTCCCAAATGGTCTATCCGGGCCACCTGACCCCTTTCTTCCCTCATTTTGCTTCTGTAATCAAATATTTAGCTGAGGGATTCATTAACCAAGGAGCATTGGACAGGGGTAGTGTTGGGTAGAGCCACTAAGTCCTGGAAATTGATCACTGACCCACAGTCTTGGCTACAGGTCATCTCCTGTTCACCCATCTCTTGACTCAACTTGGTGACGTCTTCAAATTGGAACTGAAATTTTGATGAAATTCTTTGATAGTTGAAGCTGGGGCAGTTCATGTTACTTCCTGAGCAGGAAATTTCTTTTTTTTTTTCTCATTGTGGTGAGATGGTGCCCTATGATTATTTAACTCAAGGTCCTGCTAGATGCAAGTAACCGAAACATGCTTCAGATTAGCTTATGCAACAAAGTAAAAGCAGAAAGAGAGGAAGCATATTGAAGAGAGGGTGATGGTTCTTACAGAAACTAAGAATTATCCCAGGCTTGGGCAGCCCCAGAAGCCCAGCACATGACCCTTCACCCAGCTCTGAACTATGAACATGACTCAACCTCTCAATGCCTGTGTCTCTCAGGTCAGATTCTCACCTGAGAGAACCGGTTGCTCCCAAATTACTCTTCATAAAAGAGTCATGAAAACACAACAGTTACCCTCCATTTTTGGTTTTCACACTTTTATTGGGGGCCAGAAATGAGGGGGCTTCCTCCCTGTCAACAGAGGTACTCAGAGCTTGGGCTCTGGATGCCCTGGGGCAGCTGGGCATGCCAGATGTATTCCCCTTCTCAGAGGGGCACTGGGTGGTTGTGGTCTGAGGCCTGGTGAATCATGATGGCATACTGGTGTGGGAGCTGATGGTAGCAGAACAATAAGAGACCCTTGATGCTGAAGGACACAGTCAGCTCAGCTCCTGGGCCCAGGTATCCTTAGGAAGGCAGAGTCTTGAGGCCATCTTGGTCTCGGTGGCCACATAAAGGGTATTTTTACACTCCTGTTTCTGCAAAGACATGCTCTCTGCCAGGTGTTCCTTGGATAATGTTTCAGGACACCCTCCATTTCACTTGCATGTTTGGGTTTTCAGCAGTGCCAACTTCCTTTTTTTTTTTGAGTTGGAGTCTCACTCCGTCGCCCAGACTGGAGTGCAGTGGCATGTTCCCGGCCACCGCAGCCTCTACCTGCTGGGCTCCGGCGATCCTTCCGCCTCAGCCTTCGAAGTAGCTGGAACTACAGGCACGTGCTACCATGCCCAGCTAATTTTTGATTTACTGTAGAGATGAGATCTCACCAAGTTGCCTGGGTGGGTCTCAAACCCGTGGGCTCAGGCAATCCACTCACCTCGGCCTCCCAAAGTGCTAGGATTACAGGCTGACCCACCAGGCCCGCCGGCAGTGCCAATTTCAGTGATTTGCTTCCAAAATCTCTGCCATGCCACAAAACTATGGTCCCCAGAGAATAGAGTTGATCGATCAACCTTCAGGAAGCAACAGGGATCCACTCTGCCCAAACCCATTCATCTGTGGACCTCCAGATGTGTGTTAGCCTTTTGGAAGGCCTTTCTGGAGAATTAAGGTCTTTGTTATTCCATATATTGCTTAATAAACTCAGGGCAAAGAAGTAATCTTTGGCAGGTTTTGCTGAAGTGACTACCTAATCAGAAACCTCTGTTCGCTGTTTCTTGTCTTCTATGACAAATGAAACATGGCTATTTTGCAACCAGTATGGGATTCTTTTTGGGCTCAGATTGAACACTTGGCCTCCTGTCTCTTCAGGGAGAACGGGTTTGTGTATGGCATTACAAACATCAGTGCCTGATCCATCGTCCACAATCCCACGGCCCTGTTCCATGAAAGGCAAGCACTTCAGAGCTCTTAACAAATATTGATATGCTCAGAGCTCTGGCCACACCCAGAGAGGGATTTACAACCATCAATAGATACTGGGAACAGTACATGGCGTTCTCCATGCAACTCTGAAAAGAAAACGAGCTGATCTCCTGATGTTGTCAGATTCAAAAACAGATGGTTTCTTTTCAGCATGCTTACAAAATATGTAATATAATACCAGAGTAGGAAAACTATACTGTTTGCTTTGGGTTTTGGTAAAGGAACATGAATGCAAAAATATACTGACAATTGAAGAGAGGTTACATTCAATATCACCATCATTCAATCACATCAATGATTTAAGTTGTGCTCTGTGAGGCCTGGTTCGGTGGCTCAGTCAGTAATCCCAGCACTTTGGGAGACCAAGGCGAGTGGATTGCCTGAGCCTGTGGGGTTCAAGACCAGATGGAGCAACTTGGCAAGATCTCGTCTCTGCAATAAATCAAAAAATTAGCCGGGCTGGATAGTACACACCTGTAGTTTCGGCTACTTGGAAGGCTGAGGCAGAAGGATCACTTGAGCTCAGCAGATCGATGCTGGGGTGACCATGAGTGTGCCACTGCATTCCAAACTGGGCAACAGAGTGAGACTCCAAGCCAGGCTCAGTGGCTCAGCCTGTAATCCCGCGCTTTGGGAGGCTGAGGTGAGTGGATTGCCTGAGCCCGTGAGTTCGAGACCCGCCTAGGCAACTTGACGAGATCTCATCTCTACAATAAATCAAAAACTAGCCGGGCGTGGTAGCGCGCGCTTGTAGTTCCAGCTACTTGGAAGGCTGAGGCGGAAGGATCGCCGGAGCCCAGCAGGTTGAGGCTGCGGTGGCCGGGAGCGGCCACTGCATTCCAGTCTGGGCCATGGAGTGAGACTCCAACTCAAAACAAACAAACAAACAAACAAAAATAGAGTAAGACTCCAACTTAAAAAAAAAAAAGAATGGACTCTGTGGTATTCATCAAATTCTGTGCTGTGTTTCACATAGATAATCTCATTTAATCCTTTCAATAACATTATAGTGTAGGCACTATTCCCGACTTCCTAAATGAGGGAACTGAGATCCAGCAGTATAATCCCAGCACTTTGGGAAACCTAGGTGAGAGGATTGCCTGAGCCCACAGGTTCAAGACCAGCCTGGGCAACTTGGCAAGACCTCGTCTCTACAATAAGTCAAAAAGTAGCTGGTATGGTGGTGCACGCCTGTAGTCCCAGCTACAGCTACTTGGAGGGCTGAAGTGGAAGGATCATCTGAGCCCAGGAGTCCAGGCTGTGGTGGCCGTGAGCATGTCACTGCACTCCAGCCTGGGCAACAGAGTGAGACTTCCACTCAAAAAAAAGGTTCTGAGAATACGCTGAGAAATGAGCAATTTGGAAAAGTTGGGCGAATACCTTGACCCATTTGGGCTAGTATTTCCAGAACTTTCCAGGCTGTCCGAGGTTGTCCAGGCTGTCCGTTAGGCCCTCAAGCACCTCCCAGGCCCAGGCTGAGCTCATGCACTTACGCTGCCTGGCATGGCGCCCAGAACCAATGCTCTATAAATGCTATTTCCCTTCTCTAGCTCTCACTCAAGTTGACCTTTTCTTCCTTGTTAAAGATTCTTCTGGTCTTTCTGAAGAAGTTACCACTTCACAAGAGGGAGGTCAAAGATGTTCACTGCAACACTGTTACAGGGAAAAACAAAAAACAAAGTGACTACCCATCAGTGAGAGAATAGATACAGACAGCCAATGGAATACCATACAGCAGTGAAGAAAAATGAACCAGAACTGCCTGATCAACAGGACTGAATCCTCAGCATATCTAGAGCAAAAACCAAGTTTCCAAATGATATAGTAGCATCTGTATAAATGTTTAAAACATGCTTGACATAACCATATATCGTTTTTGGACACATCAATAAGTAATAATATACAAAAATCACGGAAGAGAAGAATGTACACTAACTTTAGGATACACGTAACTTCTGCAGAGGGAAGGAGGGAGGAAAATGGGATGGAAGGAAGGCTTCAACTGTATCTGTAACCCTTTCACTTCATCTTATTTATTTTTTTGAGTTGGGTTCTCACTCTGTTGTCCAGGCAGAAGTGCAGTGGCACACTCACAACCACCATGGCCACCCCAGTGTCGTCCTGCTGGGCTCAGGCGATCCTTCCACCTCAGTCTTCCAAGTAGCTGGAACTATAGGCACCTGCTACCACACCCAGCTAAGCTTTTTCATTTTATTGTAGAGACAAGATCTCACCAAGTTGCCCAGGCTGGTCTTGAACCCCCCCGGGCTCAACCAATCCACTCGCCTCAGTCTGCCAAAGTGCTGGGATTACAGGCTGAGCCATCGAGTCCAGCCACTTTCACTTCATTTTAAAAGAAGATTCTGGCAGTGGTGCATGGTGGCTCATGCCTATAATCTCAGCACTTTGGGAGGCCAAGGTGAAAGGATTGCCTGAACCCACAGGTTCAAGACCAACCTGGGCAACTTGGCAAGACCTCATCTCTACAATTAAACCAAAAAATTAGCCAGATGTGGCGTGTGCCTGTAGTCCCAGCTACTTGAAAGGTTGGGGCGGAAGGATTGACTGAGCCCAGCAGGTCAAGGCTGCGCTGGCCATGAGCTTGCCACTGCACTCCAGCCTGGATGACTGAGTGAGACTTTGGCAAAAAAGAAGGCGAATAGGACACAGACACTCACAGAAGACCCTGTGAACACACAAGAGGAAGATGGCCATCTGCAAGTCACGGAGAGAGGCCTCAGAAGAAACCACTGGGCCGACAACTTGATCTCAGGCTTCTAGTTTTCAAGACTGTGGGAAAATTAATTTCTGTTGATTAAATTCCCCAGTCTGTAGTACTGTACTATGGCCTGAGTTGACTCATACAGGTCTGATGATCTTCTTAAATGCCTTCGTCAGCCTGTGGTTCCAGACTTTGGCTGGAACACCATATGTATTTATTTAAAAAACCACTTATCACCTATACTTCTGAATAGAATTTTACATAAGGCTTGCTGTGCTGCACAGCAGAGAAATTCAACTTTAGAAAAAGTAGAATAATATTAAGGGCAGATTGACTTTTCAAAGGCAAACATTGCCCAACTGCTGCCTCTCTCTATTGACCTCTTGTTTAATGATGGAAAAAAACACATAATTCAGTAAAACATACATTTTCAAAAACTGAATGAGAGACAAAAAAAAATTGTACTACTCTCTAGGGTTCCCTTTTTTAATTCTTTTTTAAATTATAAAGATGTGGGGTACAATTCAGGGTTAGGTAAATTAGGGTTCCCACTGAGTCAGAACACTGACATGTTAGTCATGATTTAGAATTTTTTTTTTTTTAGTCAGAGTTTCATTCTGTCACCCAGGCTGGAGTGCAGTGGCACACTCATGATCACTGAAGCCTTGACCTGCTGGGCTCAGGCGATCCTTCCACCTCAGCCTTCCAAGTAGCTGGAATTACAGGCACATGCCACCATGCCTGGCTAATTTTTTGATTTATTGTAGAGATGAAGTCTTGTCAAGTTGCCCAGGCCGGTCTCAAACCCGTGGGTTCAAGCAATCCTCTGACCTCGGTCTCCCAAAGTGCTGGGATTATAGGTATAAGCCACCACACCGGCCTATTAGTCATGATTTAAAAAAAAATTTTAAACAAAAGTACTGAAATTATGATAGCTAATTCAGGAAAAAATACCTATCTCAATATTCTTATCTACTGTTACTATGTCTAACAAAGAATATTCATATAAAGCTACTAAGAATTATTTTTCTTTCTTTTTTTTTGAGTTGGAATCTCACTCTGTCACCCAGACTGGAGTGCAGTGGCCGCTCCCGGTCACCGCAGCCTCGACCTGCTGGGCTCCGGCGATCCTTCCGCCTCAGCCTTCCAAGTAGCTGGAACTACAGGCGTGTGCTACCACGCCTGGCTAATTTTTTGATTTATTGTGGAGATGAGTTCTCGCCAAGTTGCCCATGCGGGTCTTGAACCCGCGGGCTCAGGTAATCCACTCATCTCAGCCTCCCAAAGCGTGGGATTACAGGCTGAGCCACCAAGCCCGGCAGAATTATTTTTCTTTCAAAAAATTTTTTAAGAGATGGGGTCTTGCTATGTTGCAAGGCTGATCTCAAACTCTTGGGCTCAAGGGATCCTCCCATCTCAGCCTGCTGTGTACCTGGGATTATAGGCATGGGCCACCATACTCATCTTTCTAAAATAAAAATTAAATTATGGCTCTTTCCCTACTTCAGAACTCTTCAATTATCAACAAAAATAATTCAAGCCCCTAACATGGCCTTCACTGCCAGGCTACAGGGACAAACATGTCCCGCAGAGGTGAAAGAAAATGGCCTTTGGAATCAAACGTCCCTGGGTTGAAATTCCATGTTGCCCACTCATTGACTGGGTACTGGGATCCAGAGAAGGTGAGAGAGGCCTAGGACCCTTCGAGCTTGTGTCTCCTACCGAGGACTGCCCCTCCCATCTCAACTGCCCAGTCATCTGTTACCAACAGAGTGAAATAAAATGCAATGGAAGAAAAGCAACCAATTGTTGAGGGGATGCCTAAGAAACCCAAGAGTGAGCCGGACTCGGTGGCTCAGCCTGTAATCCCAGCACTTTGGGAGGCTGAAGTGAGTGGACTGCCTGAGCCCGTGGGTTTGAGACCCGCCTGGGCAACTTGGCAAGACCTCATCTCTACAATAAATCAAAAAATGAGCCGGGCGTGGTAGCGCGCACCTGTAGTTCCAGCTACTTGGAAGGCTGAGGCGGAAGGATCGCTGGAGCCCAGCAGGTCGAGGCTGCGGTGGCCGGGAGCGGCCACTGCACTCCAGTCGGGGCGACAGAGTGAGACTCCAACTCAAAAAAAAAAAGAAACCCAAGAGTGATGGGTCCACCAATATGTGGCAGGTTCCCAGTATGTGACTGCACGCTGACTGACGTGACCAGGGCGTTCTTGGTCAGGGGATGGCTCCAAATGTGGACCAGAGAGGCCCAGCGACCCAAGCAATTCTTGAGAAACCAAGACATCACACAACTCCCCCGGGACTCTGCCATGGAGCTCTCAACTGCAACTCAGCCAAGAACTCTGTCTTAGTTAGCTGGGGGTGCTTAACAGAATACCAGGGACTGAGAGATAACAGAAACTTATTTCCCACAGTTCTGGAGGCTGGAAGTCCGAGATTAAGATACAAGGAGATTCAGTGTCTGGTAAGAACCTGCTTCCTGGTTCCCGGTTCCCAGTTTGTAGTTTTCTCGCTGTGTCCTCATGTGACATAAGGGATGAGGGACCTCTCTGGGCCCCTTTTATTTATTTATTTATTTTTGAGTTGGAGTCTCACTCTGTCGGCCAGGCTAGAGTGCAGTGGCATGCTCACGGTCACCGCAGCCTCAACCTGTTGGGCTCTGGTGATCCTTCTGCCTCAGCCTTCCAAGTAGCTGGAACGACAGGCAAGCACCACCATGCCAGGCTAATTTTTTGATTTACTGTAGAGATGAGGTCTTGCCAAGTTGCCCAGGCTGATCTCGAACCCCTGGACTCAGTCAATCCTCTCACCTTGACTGAGATTACAGACTTGAGTCACTGCGCCCAGTCGAGGGAGCCCTTTTATAAGACATTACTTGCTTTCTTCTTTTTTTGAGTTGGAGTCTCACTTGTCACCCAGGCTGGAGTGCAGTGGCACACTCACAGCCACTTCAGCCTCAACCTGCTGTATTTAGGTAATTTTTCTGCCTCAGGCTTCCAAGTAGCTGGAACTACAGAGGCATGCCACCACACCCGGCTAGTTTTTGTGATTTTTATTGTAGAGATGAGGTCTCACCAAGTTGCCCAAACTGGTCTCGAACCCCCAGGCTCAGGCAGTCCTCTTCTCTCAGCCTCCCAAAGTGCTGGGATTGCAGGCTGAGCCACCACACTTGACCGGTAATTGCTTTCATTAGGGCTTCACCCTTACCACTCAATCATCTCCCAAAGGTCTCCCCTCCTTCTCCTGTCATCTTGAGGGTAGGATTTTAACAGATGAATCTGGTGGGGGACACATTCAGACTATAACAGACAACTAGCAAAAGCAAATATGGCCGGGCTCGGTGGCACAGCCTGTAATCCCGCGCCTTTGGGAGGCTGAGGTGAGTGGATTGCCTGAGCCCGCGGGTTCGAGACCCACCTGGGCAACTTGGCGAGACCTCATCTCTACAATAAATAAAAAAATTAGCCGAGTATGGTAGCACGCACCTGTAGTTCCAGCTACTTGGAAGGTTGAGGTGGAAGGATCGCCAGAGCCCAGCAGGTCGAGGCTGCGGTGGCCGGGAGCGGCCACTGCACCCCAGTCTGGGCGACAGAGTGAGACTCCAACTCAAAAAAAATAAAAAAGCAAATACAAACTGTAATCTCAGCACTTTGGGAGGCTGAGACAGAAGAGTGGCTTGAGCCAAGGAGTTCAAAACCAGTCTGGGCAACATTGCGAAACCCTGTCTCTAAAAATAAAATAAAATAAAATGCTACACTTGGTCTTAGCCAAAAGGCCAAGAAACAATAAATGCACTCTTTTAAAGTCTGCACTGCAGTCATTTTTAGTATGTTCATAAACTTGTACAATCACCATGACTATCTAATTCCAGAACTTTTTCATTTCCCCAAAAAGAAACCCTGTTCCCCCCGGCAGTCATTCCTCATTCCTCCCATCTCCCAGACCCCAGAAAACACTAATATATCTGTCTCTATATTCATGATTTATTTTTCAAAATGTAGAAACGCCACAGCAGGATTAGAAAAACAGTAGAAGGGGAATTTCTGGGGGGGAAAAAAGCCTCAAGCAAGACTTCCTCCCCCATCTGGTTTTAGGGCTGCTTGTTCTTCTGGAGTTAGGTCCAACAAGAGTAAATGAAGCCTTAGGCTATTGGGTCCTGGCACAAAGACTCACATGGGGCTTCCTCTCCTATGTGCTGAACAGGAGACCAGAAAACAGCACATAGCCTAGATATGAAGACCAATGAGGTAGTTTAAAATGCATCTGCAGGTCAGACTCGGTGGCTCAGCCTGTAATCCCAGCACTTTGGGAGGCTGAGGCAAGTGGATTGCCTGAGCCCACAAGTACGAGACCAGCCTGGGCAACTTGGTGAGACCTCATCTCTACAATAAATCCAAAATTAGTCAAGTGTGGTAGCACGAGCCTGTGGTTCTGGCTACTTGGAAGGCTGAGGTGGAAGGATCGCCAGAGCCCAGCAAGTTGATGTTGGGGTGGCAGTGAGCATGCCACTGCACTCCAGCCTGGGCGACGGAGTGAGACTCTAATTAAAAGAAAAAACAAAAAACAAAAAACTGCAATTTCTTTGAAACTTCTCTCTTCAAAAAATAGAGTCTAGCTGGGTGCAGTGGCTCATGCCTGTAATCCCAGCACTTTGGGAGGCAGAGGCGAGAAGATTGCCTGAGCTCAGGGGTTTGAGACCAGCCTGAGCAACATGGTAAGACCTCATCTCTACAATAAAAAAAGAAAAAAGAAAATTAGTTCAGCATGGTGGTGTGCAACTGTATGTAGTTTAGCTACTTGGAAGGTTGCGGCAAAGTATCACCTGAGCCTGGCAGGTCGAGGCTGCAGAGGCCGTGAGAGTCGTGGCACTGCACTCCAGCCTGAGAGACTCCAATGCAAAAAAAAAAAAAAGATGGAATCTAATTTCCTTTCCCTTGAATGTGGGCCAGACTTAGTGATTCTCTTTTGATGACTAGAATATAGTGGGAGTAATGTTATGTGACTTTCAAGTGAGGCATAAAAAGAATTTGAGCCCGGCTCGGTGGCTCAGCCTGTAAGCCCGCGCCTTCGGGAGCCTGAGGTGAGTGGATTGCCTGAACCTGCGGGTTCGAGACCCGCCTGGGCAGCGAGACCTCACCTCTACAAAAAATCAAAAAATTAGCCGGGCGTGGTAGCGCATGCCTGTAATTCCGGCTACTCAGAAGGCTGAGGCAGAAGGATTGCCAGAGCCCGGCAGGTGGAGGCTGCAGTGGCCGGCAGCGGCCACTGCACTCCAGTCTGAAAAAAAAAAGAATTTGGCTTCTCTTTTTGACTCTCTTGCTCTATGTTGGCCTGACATATTGAGAGGAAGCCCAGGTTACATGGGACTGCTCTGGGGTGAGATTTTCAACTAGGCCTTCAACTGACAGCCAACATCAGCAGCCAGCAGGCCAGCTTCATGGGCATGTGGCCTGGGCAGTAGGCACAAGTCCCTGTGCCAAGAAGGGCCCCAGGTTCACTTAAATACCTGGCTATCACCACTTGAAATTCTTTTTATTTATTATTATTATTTTTTTTAGAGACAAAGTCTCTCTCTCTCTCTGCCACCCAGGCTGGACTGCAGCAGCCTGACATAGCTCACTGCACCCTTGAACTCCCAGGCTCAAGAAATCCTCCTGCCTTAGCCTCCCAAAGTTCTTGGATTACAGGTGTGAGCTACTATGCTCGACCAAAATTCTTAATAAGTTTTATAAAATCCACCCATTTACAGTGTTCAATTCAATGGTTCTTAACATATTCACAGAATTGTGCAATCATCACTACACCCTGTTTCCATTACTAGTCACATTCTATCCCTACCCCTAATCAATTTTAAGCAATTTTTTAAAACCAGGGCACTGCATTTCACTTTGCACTGGAAACTGCAAATTATGCAGCCTGTCCTGACAGCCAGCATGTACATGAATGTGCCTTCAGATGATTGGAACTGCCAGGCGCAGTGGCTCATGGCTATAATCCCAGCACTTTGGGAGGCCGAGGTGAGAGGATTGCCTGAGTTCATGGGTTCAAGAACAGCATGGGCAACTTAGCGAGACCTCATCTCTACAATAAATTTTAAAAAGTAGCCAAGTGTAGTGGCTCATGCCTGTAGTTCCAGCTACTTGGAAGGCTGAGGCAGAAGGATCGCCAGAGCCCAGCAAGTCAAGGCTGCTGTGGCCTTGAGCATGCCACTGCACTCCTGGATGACAGGGTAAGACTCCAACTCAAAAAACAAAACAGCCAGGCTCGGTGGCTCAGCCTGTAATCCCACACCTTTGGGAGGTTGAAGTGTGTGGATTGCCTGAGCCTGCGGGTTCGAGACCCGCCTGGACAACTTGGCGAGAACTCATCTCTACAACAAATAAAAAAAAAAAAATTAACCAAGTGTGGCAGCGCGTGCCTGTAGTTCCAGCTACTTGGAAGACTGAGGCAGAAGGATCGCCGGAGCCCAGCAGGTCGAGGCTGCGGTGGCCGGGAGCGGCCACTGCACTCCAGTCTGGGTGACTGAGTGAGACTCCAACTCAAAAAAAAAACACACAAAAAACAGATGGTTGGAACCCAGGCTTTGGGCCTTCCAGCTGAGGCCCCGGACACGGGCACAGCAGAGGCCTGAATTCCTGACTCACAGAAATCATCAGATACAAATGAATGCCATAGCCTGGAGCTGCTACATCTTGGGGTGATTTGTTATGTATCAGTAGATGAGTAAAGCAGGCAGAAAACAGCGGACTCTAGTAGGTGCCCCAAGATCTGTGGACCCCCCCTCGGGGGAAAGGTCATTTTGGCTTCAAATGAGCATCTTGGGTCTTCCAATTTTCCCAAAGTCCAAGGAATTGAGTGGGTTAAACCTCCCTTAGAACAAATGTGTTATTATAAGATATTGGTCTTTGCCCCCAGTCCTTGGCTCATAATTCCCATAGCACTTGATGGTCTTTTGTTATAATATTGGGGTGCTTTGGGCCCCAGGAGCAGGCCTCAGGAAACAGAATCTCTCCCTCTGTCCTCCTCCTGTCTTTCTTTCACCTGCTCAAGGCAGGACTCTGATCTGACTGAGAGTCCGAGACCCTCATTGCAGAGAGATTCTTGCTCCACTGTATGTTTTATGGCTGGCTTTGTGGAAAGGGGTTTTGGTCTCTATGACCCACTTTGGGGAAGAGGGAGTCTAGTTTCTATGGCTAGCCTCTGGGGAGAATGAGACTGAGAGAAAGAAGGGCAGGAGAAGGTCAGAGAAGACTTTTGCTTCTGAGGCTGCTGCTGAGGCCAGGCCATCCTGTTGGGGTATTGTTTCCTGAACTCAGCAAGATCTTTCTGGCTCCTACAGCCCAAGCCCAAGCGGCAGAAGCTGTTTTGCCTACTTCCCTGGAAAACTTACACCATGTAGAAAAGCGTCAACAAGCCGGACTCAGTGGCTCAGCCTGTAATCCCATGCCTTTGGGAGGCTGAGGTGAGTGGGTTGCCTGAGCCCGCCGGTTCGAGACTCGCCTGGGCAGCGAGACCTCATCTCTACAATAAATCAAAAGATCAGCCGGGCGTGGTAGCGCATGCCTGTAGTTCCAGCTACTTGGAAGCCTGAGGCGGAAGGATCGCCGGAGCCCAGCGGGTCGAGGCTGCGGTGGCCGGGAGCGGCCACTGCACTCCAGTCTGGGTGACAGAGTGAGACTCCAACTCAAAAAAAAAAAAAAAAAAACAGCAATAAACAAGAGCACTTAAGGAAATCCAAGCAAAGCATAGAAATGACTTTTTGGAGATATAATGCATTATTTTTTTAAAACTTAAGAAACTCCATTATGAATTAAAGGTGAGATGAGCCTCTACTGAGATCCAAATTCGTCTGAGAGATCAAGTGTAAAAAATACCTCAAAGCAGAGCAACACTGTAGAAAGATGAAAATCATGTGAAAAGATAAGGGCTGGAGGGTAGCTCAATATGAAAAATGTATATAACAGGAGTTCTAAAATGAGAAGATGCAACATATAAACAAATAAACTGGGTGCGGTGGCTCATGCCTGTAATCCCAGCACTTTGGAAGACTGAGGCAAGAGGATTGACTGAACCCGGGGGTTCGAGACCAGGCTGGACAACTTGGTGAGACCGCATCTCTACAATAAATCAAAAAATAAGCCGGGCGTGGTAATGCGCATTCTAAAGCGAAAGTATTCTAAAGGTCACATCTTACAATAAATCAAAAATTAACCAGGCACGGTAACATGAGCCTGTAGTTCTGGCTACTTGGAAGGCTGAGGCGGAAGGATCGCCTGAGTCCAGCAGGTCAAGGCTGTGGTGGCTGTGAGTGTGCCACTGCACTCTAGCCGGGGCGACAGAGTGAGACTCCAAATCAATTCAAAATGAAAGAAAGAAAGAAAAACACTAGATTATCTCAGGCAAACCTCAGAAAGTGGGGTGGGAAATACATGAGTTTCATGGGTCTCACCAGGGAACACCAGGGAGAGGAGAAAGAAGAGAAGAGAAGGGAAGTGAAAGTATTCTAAAGGTCACATCTTATGGAAGAGAGAGAGAGAGGAATGTAACATAAGAAATATATATTTGGCCGGGCTCGGTGGCTCAGCCTGTAATACCGCACCTTTGGGAGGCTGAGGTGAGTGGATTGCCTGAGCCCGCGGGTTCGAGACCCGCCTGGGCAGCGAGACCTCATCACTACAATAAAATAAAAAATTTTAAAAAATCAGCCGGGCGTGATAGCGCATGCCTGTAATTCCGGCTAAATGGAAGGCAGAGGCAGAAGGATCGCTGGAGCCCAGCAGGTCGAGACTGCGGTGGCCGGGAGCAGTCACTGCACTCCAGTCTGGGTGACAGAGTGAGACTCTAACTCAAAAAAAAAAAAAAGAAAGAAAAGAAAAAAGAAATATATATTTGGGTCCGGGCACAGAGGCTTAAGCCTGTAATCCTATCACCTGAGGATGCCAAAGCGAGAGGATTGCCTGAGCTTAGGGGTTCGAGACCAGCACAGACAAATTGGTGAGACTCTGTCTCTACAATAAATCAAAAATTAACCAGGTGTGGTAGCATGCGCCTGTAGTTTTGACTGCTTGGTAGGCTGAGGCAGAAGGATCACCAGAACCCAGAAGATCGATGCTGTGGTGACCATGAGTGTGCCACTGCACTTCAGCCTGGGTGATACAGTGAGACTTCAACTCAAAAAAAAAAAAAAAGAAAGAAAAGAAAAGAAAAAGAAAAGCAGTTTTGCGTGGTTTTTTTTTTTCTATTTTAGAGATGAAATATATCCAGGAGCCGAGAAGACAGTACTATTTAGAAAATAGTAGATTCTACATATCTAATTTTATTCTTTTTTTTTTTTTTTTTGAGTTGAAGTCTCACACTGTCGCCCAGGCTGGAGTGCAGTGGCACGCTCCCGGCCACTGCAGCCTCAACCTGCTGGGCTCCGGCGATCCTTCTGCCTCAACCTTCCAAGTAACTGGAGCTACAGGCATGCGCTACCATGCCCGGGTAAGGTTTTGATTTATTGTAGAGATGAGGTCTCACCACGTTGCCCAGGCGGATCTCGAACCCGCGGGCTCAGGCAATTCACTCACCTCGGCCTCCCAAAGTGCGGGATTACAGGCTGAGCCACCGAGCCCGGTCAGCATATCTCATTTTAAAAACAAGGAAATTTGTTATGAAGGAAATGGAGAGACCTTTTCAACTAAGCCTGAGAACTCAGAAGCTATGAATAAAGTTGGATATATTTGACTACGTAAATATTGAAACGTTTTGTGTGACAAAAGATACCATAAATAAAACCAATTCAAATGATGGAGTTGGAAAAATATTTGTAATATAAATGATAGTCATCAACTTCTATTGACTAACTCACTGTGTGCCAGGCACCATTGTATTTACTTTGCACACATTGGCTCATTTCTCTCTAACGACACTATGAAATAGGAATTGCAGTAATGATGGTGGTGATGATCTCTGTTTTATAGACCAGTAAACTGAGGCACAACAAGGCTAAAAAACTTGCCGAAGTCATGTGACCAGTCAAGGCAGAGTCAAGATGTGACCCTTGGCACCCTGCCCCGGAACCAACTCTCTTAATCACTCCATAAGCCAAATGGTCACTATATAAAGAGTTTTTACAAGTTGACCCGAAAAAAATAAACAATCAATACTGAAATGGACTTAAACTATAAATAGACCATTTACAGAGGAGCAAAGGCAAATGCACAACAAATGTATGAAAAGACTTTTAATTTTACAGTAGTCAGACCAATGCAGATAAAAGCAGTAAGGAGACATCACTTTGCGTTCATCAGATTGGCATAAACTAAAACCAGGAAAAGTCTCAAACGCTGGCAGGAATATGGAGAAAAGGGCACACTCACACATGCTAAGTTCTACAGCCATTTGGGAAAGCAACTTGGCAACATCTGTTAAAACTAAAACTAAACATACCCTTTGACTTGCTAATTCCACTCCTGGGAATCTGTCCCAAGGAAATAAAAACACCAATATTTAAAGACAAGGATGTGCATTGGAGCATTGTTTTTTTTGTTTGTTTGTTTTTGTTTTGTGTGTGGCAGAAAACTGGCCACAAAAGGATGCCATCAAAAGGAAGAGGAGAGCTAAATGAATCATGTTACATCCACCTTATAAAATATTATACAATCATTAAAAAGAATTAACACCTCTATGACTGGGTGTGATGGTTCATGCCTGTAATTCCAGCACTTTGGGAAGATGAGGTAGAGGGATTACCTGAGCCCAGGAGTTCAAGACCAGCCTGGGCAAAATGGCAAGACTTCGTCTCTACAATAAATAAAAAAATAAGTTGGCCGAGCTCAGTGGCTCAGCCTGTAATCCCAGTGCTTTGGGAGGCTGAGGTGAGTGGTTGTCCGAGCTCAGGGGTTCAAGACCAGCCTAGGCAACATAGTGAAACCTCATCTCTACAAAAAAAATTTTAAAATTAGCCAGGCGTGGTGTCAAGTGTCTGTAGTCCCTGCTGTGTGGGAGGCTGAGGTGGGAGGATCACTTGAGCCTGGGAGTTTGAGGCTGCAGTGCACTAGATCGCACCACTGCACTCCAGCCTGGGTGACAGAGTGAGACTCTGTCTCTAATTAAAACAACAAAAAAAGAGAAAACCTAAAAAATACTGGCATGAGAAACTGCAGTTAGATTTGTACATACTGCCCCTTGTTTGGCCTTTATGGGTCGATAGGTAATAATAATAATTTGTCCTCAAAAATTATTTTTCTTATGAATATTAAGTTAATAGCAGATTAATTATCACTATGCTCTAAATAGTATCCCTGGAGTCTACATTTGGCTCTGCCTGTTCCTGGGGGACTTCAATGACGTTTCCTGATAGGACAACTTTCCCTTAAACACTGTAATAATGAACTGCAGTAGTTTCCCCACCTGTATTGTCTTTATGACCTGTCTATTGTCATGGAGAATCCAGTCAGAATTCTTCCTCTCTTCCACACTTTTTTCTTTTTTTGAGTTGGAGTCTCACTCCTTCACCCAGGCTGGAGTGCAATGGCAAGCACGCTCACAGCCGCCCCAGTGTTGACCTGCTGGGCTCCAGCAATCCTTCTGCCTCACTTCCCTGCAGCTGGAACTACAGATGCATGCTACCACGCTCAGCTATTTTTTATTTTATTGTAGAGACGAGGTCTCACCAGGTTGCCCATGCTGGTCTCGAACCCATGGGCTCAGGCAATCCACTTGCCTCGGCCTTCCAAAGTGCTGGGATTACAGGCTGAGCCATCGAGACTGGCCTCTTCCACACTTTTATATTACCCTGTTTTTTTTCCTTCATAGCATTTATCATGATGCTAATTACATAACTATTTGCATATTTATTTATTTAACTTCACTTGTTCCCCCCATACGGTAAGTTCTGAGAGGACAGAAACTAAGCATTTCACCTAGCGTATCATTTCCCCAGTACCTCACACGTAGCAGGCATGCAGTAAGCATTTGTCGAGCCGAGGTGGGAGGATCACTTGAGCCCAGGAGTTCAAGACCAGCCTGGGCAACATAGCAAGATCTCATCTCTTAAAAAAAAAAATTGTCGAGTAGATGAATAAATGATTTCCATACAACTTGGGTGGTGGAAGCAAATGCAAATCTGGGCACACAAATGAATCTAGAAAACAGTTCGACAAACGCAACTCTTAATACATTCTCAGCGACTCGGCAAGGTGTTACCAGGGAAAGCACACCTTTCATCATTCAGGGTACTTCCTCTGATATTTCATAAGAGCTTCCATGGCACATGGCCCTGATCCTCTGCTTTTGCTGTTGGTCAGGACTCTGTTTCCCACACTTCTTCCTTAAGGCAGATGTTTGCAGGATAAACACACCAGTGAACAAAGAAAGCTACACAACCCCTAAAGGAAAGGCTGAGTGGCAGCTGGAACAGACACATTCACACCCTTGAAGAGAATACAAATTGCTCTAATCACATTGGGAGGGGTGGTTAACAGAGAACTCACCTTTCTTTGTCACCACCTTCTGGAAATGACCCTCCTCCAAGTGACCGTGTCCTTCGGAGGTGACTAGGCTCTAACAGTTATAGTGTGTTTTGATCAGCTTAAGCTGATTGTGGTGATATCACTCTCCTTGCCAAGACATTGTTATAGGCATGGAAATGACACAATTCTGGCCAGTGAGATGTGAGGGGAAGTCTTCCAGGGATATTTTTCAGAAAAATGTCCTCACTTCTAAAAAGAACTACTTGGTTTGGTAGTTTCTCAAAAAATTAAACATAGAATTATCCTACAACCCAGCAATTCCACTTTTAGGTATATGCCCAAAAGAGCTGAAAGCACGTTACTCAATACAAGAACAGGCATGTTTCACAGCAACACCACTCACAATCGCCAAAAGGCAGAAACAACCCAAATGTCCATCAGCGGAAGAATGGATAAACAAAATATACAACAGAATAGATGACACATGCTGCCACATGGATGCTAAGTGAAATAGATCGGGCACAAAAGACCCCATGTCGTATGATTCCACGTCCATGAAATATCCAGAATAAGCAAATACGTAGAAAGCAGATTCAGCCAGACTCGGTGGCTCAGCCTGTAATCCCAGCACGTTGGGAGGCATAGGCGAGTGGATTGCCTGAGCCCGCGGGTTTGAGACCCACCTGGGCAACTTGGCGAGACCTCTTCTCTACAATAAGTCAAAAATTAGCCGGGTGTGGTAGCACGTGCCTGTAGTTCCAGCTACTTGGAAGACTGAGGCAGAAGGATCGCCGGAGCCAGCCTGTCAAGGCTGCAGGGGCCAGGAGAGTGCCACTGCACTCCAGCCTGGCGACAGAGTGAGACTCCAACTCAAAAAGAAAAAAGAAAAAAAAGAAAGTAGATTCGCTGGGGACAGGGGAATGGGGAGTGACTGTTTAATGGCTATGGGGTGTCCTTTGGGGGTGATGACAATATTTTGGAACTAGAGAGAGGTGGTGGTGGTACAACACTGTGAAGATACTAAATGCCACTGAATTCTGTACTTTAAGATAGTCTTATTTTGAGACCCGCCTGGGCAGGTGAGGCCTCATCTCTACAATAAAATAAAGAAATCAGCCGGACGTGGCAGCGCACGTCTGTAATTCTGGCTACTCGGAAGGCTGAGGCGGAAGGATTGCCAGAGCCCAGCAGGTCGAGGCTGAGGTGGCCGGGAGCGGCCACTGCACTCCAGTCTGGGCGACAGAGTGAGACTCCAACTCAAAAAACAAAACAAAACAAAAAAAACTAATGATAAAGAATTCTTGTTGGGCTCGGTGGCTCAGCCTGTAATTCCAGCACTTTGGGAGGCTGAGGTGAGGGGATTACCTGAGCCCACGGGTTCAAGACAAGCCTGGGCAACTTGGCGAGACCTCATCTCTAAAAAAAAAAGTTCGCCAGGCGTGGTGTAGCACACGCCTGTAGTTTCAGCTACTTGGAAGACTGAGGCAGAAGGATCACTGGAGCCCAGTGGGTCGATGGTGGGGTGGCCATGAGCATGTCACTGCATTCCAGCCAGGGTGACAGAGTGAGACTCCAACTCAAAAAAAAAAAAAAAAAAAAAATTCTCAGCAGGGCATGGTGGTTAATGCCTGTAATCCCAGCACTTTTGGAGGCTGAGGAGAGAGGATTGCCTGGGCCCAGGAGTTTGAGCCCAGTCTGGGTCTATAATAGATAAATTTTAATAATTAGTCAAGTATTGTGGCATGAACCTGTAATTTTAGCTACTTGGAAGGTTGAGGTGAGAGATCACTTGAGCCCAGGAGTTAGAGGCTGTAGTGAGCCATGGCCATGCCATTGGTCTCCAACCTGGCCAACAGAATGAGGTCATTCCAAAAAGAAAAAAAGCCAGGTACGGTGGATCATGCCTGTATTTCCAGCACTTTGGGAGGCAGAGGCAAGAGGATTGCCTGAGCCCAGGGGTTAGAGACCAGCCCAAGCAACTTGGCAAGACTTCGTCTCTGCAATCTAATTAGCCAGGCATGGTAGCACATGCCTATATTTCCAGCTACTTGGAAGGATTCCCTGAGCCCAGCAGGTCAAGGCTGGGGCCACCATGATCATGCCACTGCACTCCAGCCTGGGCGACAGAGTGAGACCCCAACTCAAAAAAAGACTTCTCAGTAGTGTTTAATTCTCAGGCTTAGGTAAGGATTTTGTGTATATGTGTGATCCCTGAGATGAACCCAGCTCATTCTCCCAGCTGTCTTTAACCAGTCTTTGTGTTTCAAAAACAGGATGGACTAGCTTTAGGTGCAATACTGAAATAATTACAGAGTTGTCAGCTCCGAGAGCCACAGGTGAGATGGACTCATTGGCAACATTGGCATCTGTGTGTCGCTTCTCTCAGGGGAGTTGAGCACTTGGTGTCTAACACTGCAACGTGACCCAGCGCTGCAGGAAGCTCAGGCTTCTTCTGTGCGAGATGTCGATTCTGTGTGTGAAGGTGAGCCACATTCAGTAGCTCCTTCCCCCCCAGGCTTACCCTTACATTTCCATGTTCTGACAGGCTTGGCATGGCTGCCCTGGAATTTCTGATTCTTCTTCCCATGTGGAAAGGTTTCAGAGAAAGGACAGCGTAGTTGGGTGGGCTTCTGATGAGGACATTTCGTAGTGAATAGAAGGGATTAATCTTTTTTTTTTTTTTTTTTTGAGTTGGAGTCTCACTCTGTTACCCAGGCTGGAGAGCAGTGGCACGCACGCTCACAGCCACCCCAGTGTTGACCTGGTGGGCTCAGGCGATCCTTCCGCCTCAGCCTTCCCCAAGTAGCTGGAACCACAGGCGTGCCACCACGCCTGGTTAATTTTTTTGATTTATTGTAGAGACGAGGTCTTGCCAAGTTGCCCAGGCTGATCTCAAACCTCTGGGCCTGAGCAATCCTCTGGCCTCGGTCTCCCAAAGTGCTGGGATTACAGTTGTGAGCCACCGCGCCCAGCTGGATGAATACTTTGCAAGTATTGTTGGATTTGATCTTGTTCTTCCTATTTCTCTTGGATCTTAGACCTAAGTCATTGTGTAATGTGTAAACTATGAAAATAAATTAAATTACCTGCAGTCAAAACCTGTTTCACAGCTGATGGATTAAGGGAAATAGGCCCTATGCCTATGCTGATTAAGGTGCTATACTTGTTTATAAAGGCTGCAAGAAATTTGCCACGATGAAAATGAATTCAGACTTGCCCCTCTGAGAATGACTGACAGGGTGATGGAATTACACTCCTCTCTGTCTTCACATCTTGGGTGTTTTTTGCTTTTTCCTGCTCAGCTAGGAATTCATATATTCAATGAATCTTGTCTAGAAAGAGGTGAATTGTTTATTCAAGAAGTCTTAAATTGCCTGGAATGTGAGATATTTCCAAAACAATGAGTAAGTGTGCTAAAATAAAAGGACACAAAACAAAATCCTGCTGCCTTCCAGAGGACTGCCAGGATGAGGACATTGGGTTACATTTTAACAACTGCCGGGGGTTCTGTGGGGTCTGCCTGTGATCCAGCTGCAAAGAAAGGAAGGAGAGAATAAATGAATGCTGAGTAGCCCTCTTTCAGTTACTTTTACCCACTTCTGAAACCTGTTGATTCTGCAGCTTTTCCTTATTTTCTAAATTCTCATAAACAAAAAAAGTATACACATTTTAAGTATGCCTTTCACTCAAAAGATAGCATTAATCAAATGAACGTTAGCGTTTCCATGTGACAGGCAGGACAGTCTAAGAAAATGACTGAAGCACGGTTGAGTGAATGTCATACCACACATTGCTACCGTAATTCAACTTTGAAAATTAATACATAGATAATATCGCTTAAAATGTATGTTCATTTTTAGCCGGGCTCGGTGGTTCACCCTGTAACCCCGCGCCTTTGGGAGGCTGAGGTGAGTGGATCGCCTGAGCCCACGGGTTCGAGACCCGCCTGTGCAGGCGAGACCTCATCTCTATAATAAATCAAAAAAATTAGCTGGGCGTTATAGGGCGCGCCTGTAATTCCGGCTACTCGTAAGGCTGAGGTGGAAGGATCGCCGGAGCCCAGCATGTCGAGGCTGCAGTGACCGGGAGCGGCCACTGCACTCCAGTGTGGGCGACAGAGTGAGACGCCAACTCAAAAAAACAAAACAAAACAAAATGTATGTTCATTTTTTTGGCACCCCCTGTATATTTTTGAGTTGAGGTCTCACTCTGTCGTCCAGGCTGGAGTACAGTGGCACAATCACAGCTCTTCACAGTTTCAACCTCCTGGGCTCAGGCAATCCTTCTGCCTCAGCCTCCCGAGTATCTGGGACTACAGGTGCATGCCACCACATTCAGCTAATTTTTTTGATGTTTTGTAGAGACAAGATATCACTATGTTACCCAGGCTGGTCTCAAATTCCTGGGTTCATACAATCCTTCTGCTTTAGCCTCCTAAACTGCTGGGATGACAGGCCAGAGACACTGTGTCCAGCCTTGATTCTGTAGCTTTTCTTTTCTTTTTTTTTTTTTTTGTTTTGAGCCGGAGTCTCACTCTGTCGTGCAGGCTGGAGTGCAGTGGCACAGTCACGGCCACCTCAGCCTCGACCTGCTGGGCTCAGGCAATCCTTCCGCCTCAGCCTTCTATGTAGCTGGAACTACAGGTGTGCATCACCACACCTGGCTAATTTTAAAAAAATTTACTGTATAAATGAGGTCTTGCCAAGTTGCCCAGGCTAGTCTCGACCTCCTCAGCTCAGGCAGTCCTCTCACCTTGGCTTCCCAAAATGCTGGGATTACAGGTGTGAACCACTGCGCCCAACCTCACAATTTTAAAAAATAAAGAAAAAATGGAAATAGTATGATTTCTAATCTATACTGGGAATGTTCTGTTTCTTGATCTGGGTGTTCACTGCATGGGCACACTCACTTATTCTTTATAATTTCTGTCCTTTTCTGTATGTTTATTTACTTCAGTAAAGTTTGTAAGATTATTGTTTCTTTTCTTTTTTTTTTTGAGTTGGAGTCTCACTCTGTCACCCAGTCTGGAGTGCAGTGGCCGCTCCGGCCACCGCAGCCTCAACCTCCTGGGCTCCGGCGATCCTTCCACCTCAGCCTTTCGAGTAGCTGGAACTACAGGCGCACGCTACCACGCCCGGCTGATTTTTTGATTTATTGTAGAGAGATGAGGTCTCACCAAGTTGCCCAGGCGAGTCTCGAACCCGCGGGCTCAGGCAATCCACTCACCTCAGCCTCCCAAAGGCGCGGGATTTCAGGCTGAGCCACCAAGCCCAGCAGATTATTGTTTCTAATCAATAGCTAGATAGAGAGGTGACTCTCATGTAAAGGAGTATATACTTTACCCAAAGGCAGAAACAGTAGGAAGTAGGTTATTCTGGGTTGACTAGTGCTCCCCCATCCAATTCATGTCCATCCGGAACCTCAGAATGTGACTGATTTAGAAGAAGGATGTTTGCAGATATAATTAAGGTAAGACTCCAGATGACCATGCAGGATTAGGGAGAGCTTTGATGTGTGTCCTTCTAAGAGACCAAAAAGGACACACAGAGGCACAACACAGAGAAGGCCACATGGAGACAGAGGTGGAAGCCAGGCACGGTGGCTCACGCCTGTAACTCCAGCACTTTGGTAGACTGAGGTGAGAGGATTGCCTGAACCCAGGGGTTCGAGACCAGCCTGGGCAACTTGGCAAAACCTCGTCTCTACAATAAATCATAAAATTAGCCGGGCGTGGTGGCACACGCCTGTAGTTCCAGCTACTTGGAGGGTTAAGGTGGAAGGATCACCTTATTCCAGCAGGTTGAGGCTGCGGTGGCGGTGAGCGTGCCACTGCACTCCAACCCAGCCTGGGCGACAGAGTGAGACTTTGACTCAAAAAAAAAAGAGAAGACAGAGGCAGAGATTGGACTGATATGGCCAAGAGCCAAGGATGCCAGGAACCACCAGAAGCTGAGGAGGTAAGGAAGGATCCTCCCCTAAGGCCCTTGAGGGAGCAGCCCTGCTGACACCGTGATTGCAGAATTCTAGCCTCCAGAACTGTGAGAGAATAAACTTCTGTTGTTTGAAGCCATCCTGTTAGTGGCAATTTGTTATGCAGCCCTAGAAAACAAATACAGAGATATCTGGGGGCAAACATACAGAGAGAGAAACAAAACTTTCTCCTGCTGCCTTTCAAGAGAACTAATCAAGGAGGAGGGAAAGTGTTCTGATGGCATAATATGGTCACTGGCTTTCTTCCTTCCAGTCAGTTGTTTCTTCATTTCACCCTTAAGATCTTTTTCTTTGTTTTATGTTTTTTGTTTTGAGTACAAGGTCTTACTCTGCTGCCTAGGCTGGAGTGCGATGGCATGATCACAGCTCACCACAGCCTTGACCTCCTGGGCTCAGACCATCCATCTGCCTCAGTCTCCCAAGTAACTAGGACTCTAGGTACACGCCGCCACGACCAGCTAAGTTTTTTCCTTTTTGTAGAGGCAAAGTCTCACTATGTTTCTTAGGCTGATCCCAAATTCCTGGGCTCAAGCGATCCTCCCAACTCAGACTCCCAAAGTGCTGGGATTACAGGCATGAGCCACTGCACTCATTTTTCATTCTTTCCTACAACATTTACCGCTTATGTTTTCATCTCACCCTCACTGTCAGCTTCTCTTTCTCCTTCGGAAAGCCCAGAAGTGAAAATTTAAAAATCCTACCAGTAACCTAGACTAAAGCAAAAGAATGTACCTCCCTGAGAAAAGACCACGCACCACCACATTAGTATGGACGCCTTCTATTTTTACACAGCAAGCTAGTGAATGCTGGAACTATCGCCCTAAATGTTGTATATTCTGGCTGGGTAAAAGTCATTTAGAAGACAGAAAGGGCAACCTCTTCGGGCCTCCTCCTGGTCTAGGTGCTTTTCTGTCCTCTCAATAAATCTTGCTTTCTCAAAAATAAATTTAAAAAAAGAAGAAAGAGAGAGAGAGAGAGAGAGAGAGAGAGAGAGAGAAAGAGAGAGAGACCCCTGGTATTTGCATAAGCATTCATATTGTTTGATGATGAAAGTTTTCCTAGATGTTTTGGCTCCGTATGGTCAAAACATCAACAAATTCAGGACACATGACATTGTGGGAGAAGGAAGGAAGAAAAAAACTTTTGTAAATTACCACTTCTTCTTTTGAGGTATGAAATGCAGTGTAGGATATGAGTAATGTATCCTTTTAGACTTAAAAAAAATTACCAAGTTTATAAAAAGAACACCAGAAAAAGTGAGTTGACAATAATCTTGGTTTTGAGGCAATACTATTTCCTCCTGGTTTATTACGTTATCTCTTTAAATACAAGGAATGCCCTAATGCTTCATACATACCTGCACATTCAGACTAAATGAGATATTCTCAAGTAATTCAAGGAATTTGAGTATAAATAAATATCATGTCAGAAACTGTGTCGGCCCTAGGCCAACAATGGGAGCAAAGACTTGAAACAACATGATATGTGCAGGAAATTGTGCCCAGGTATAGGGCAGGGAGTAGAAAAAATCTGACCCTAGTGTCTTAGCTGACAGTTTAAGGGTGAGTCTGTTTATAGATGTTAAAAGCAAATTTATATAAAAAAAAATTTAAACTATAGCATGGTTTAAAAGCTATAGGAAATAAGTCTTTTCATAATAGCTAAAGATGGAAACAACTGTATCATATTGTGATATAATAAGAAATATATAGCTGGGTGTGGTGGCATGTACCTGTAGTCCCAGGTACTTGGGAGGCTAAGGAGGGAGGATCGCTTGAGCCCAGGAGTTTGAGGCTGCAGCTATGATGGTGTCGCTGCACTTCTTGGGTAACAGGGCAAGACCCTAACTCCAAAAAAATAAAAATAAAAATAAAAATATGTATTTGGCTTCAGTTCCCAGTTCTTGGCCAGACCTCCTAAAACCCTTGTAATCCTGACCAACATGGTGCTAGCTAGGTACATGTTCTGTTCTGACATTTTGTCTTTGACCCTGGCTCCTGACATAATGCTCCCATCCATTGGAATTTTCTGGGTGATACGAGTGTCTTTTCTTCTAATGAGGTGACTCGGTGGGTTCCTGGGTGGTAGGCTGGTCACCAGAAAATCCAAGTCATGATTAGAAGTTTGGAACTTCCAGTCCCAGCCCTGTTCTCCAGGAAGATGAGAGGGGCTGGAGCTTGAGTTAACCATGAATCACGCTCATGTGATGAAGCCTCTATAAAAATCCCTGAACTATAGAGTTCAAAGAGCCTCTGGACTGGGGAACAAGAATACATCCATGGGACTCTTCCAAACTCTGCCAGATACAGCTTTTCATCTGACTGTTCATTTGTATCCTTTGTAAGTAACTTTGTAAGTAATCTGTTTTCCTAGGTGCTGTGAGTTGCTCTAGCAAGTTATAGAACCCAAGAAGGGGGTCATGAGAATCTCTGATTTGCAGCCAAGTCAGAGGAGGGTTGTGAGTAACTTGGGAACCCAGTACTTGCAAATGGCATTTCAAGGGGTGGCAGTCTTGTGGGACTCAGCCCTTAAGCTGTGGAATCTCAAGCTATCACCAGGTAGAGGCAGAAGTGAATTGAATTGTGGGACATCCAGTTGGGGTCTGCAGAGAAGTGAAGGACTGCTTGGTGCAGGAAACACCCACACACATCCGCTCACAGAAGTGTTGTGTTGAGTATGGGTGGGGACCCAAAAAACCCTGGAATTTATTTAATAATAATTGTGAATTTACTCTTACATGTTTAAACTTCAGTTACCTTCAAAGTACTCTCCATTTAATGCAATATACCTATCAAGATGCTTTTTCCACTGCTCAAAACAGTTTTTGAACTCGTCAATTTTTTGTTTGTTTTGTTTTTTGGAGTTGGAGTCTCACTCTGTCACCCAGACTGGAGTGCAGTGGCTGCTCCCGGCCACCGCAGCCTCGACCTGCTGGGCTCCAGCGATCCTTCCGCCTCAGCCTTCCAGGTAGCCAGAAGTACAGGCGCGTGCTACCGTGCCCAGTTGATTTTTTGGATTTACTGTAGAGACGAGGTCTCGCTGCCCAGGTGGGTCTCGAACCTGTGGGCTCAGGCAATCCACTCACCTCAGCCTCCCAAAGGCGCGGGATTACAGGCTGAGCCACCGAGCCCGGCTAAAACTCGTCAATTTTGAGGCCTTTTAGTGCTTCGGCCATTTTTGTTTTGCCTCTTCTACATCAGCAAAACATTTCCCTTTGAGGACTTTTTTTCATCCAGGGAAACAAAAAAAAGTTTCTTGGGGCAAGATTGGGTGAACAGGGAGGGTGGGATATGGGGGTCATGCCGTTTTTGGTCCAAAACTGCTGAACACTCAGCGCAGTATAGGCAGGTGTGCTCGTAAATCACTCATCATGAAATGGGTTGAAAGAATAAAAAAAAAAAAAAATTCACTGAAGCCAAGCACAGTCTCTCACAACACTAGCCGATATTCTAATGCCCATGGATTCCTGGAACACTTACCTAGGGGGGATACCTGTACTACAAGAGGCCCGCCCTCCAAAAGATAATTCTGGGATTTTTTGGGGGTCCCCCTCGTGTATATAGTAGTCGAAAGCAGTTTGTTTTTTCCCTATACACACCCAAATGCCATTCAATGGATAAACCAAATGTGGTGTAACCATACCATGGAACATCATTCTGCCGTTCAAAAGGAATGAAGGACTAACACATGTCACAACATGGATGAACCTCGAAAACATAACGGTGAGTGCAACAAGCCCGACACAAAAGACCACATATTGTATGATTCCATTTATAGGAAATGTTCAGAGGGCCAATCCATAAAGAAAGAAAGAATAGCGGTTGCTTAGGGAGAGTCGGGGTAGGAGTGGGAGTGACAGATAAAGAATATGGGGTCTCCTTTCCTTTTTTTGTTTGTTCTTTTTTTACTTCCAATCCTTTAGGTTATAGCAGAATAGTGTTTCTTTTGGAGGTGACAGAAATGTTCTAAAATTGCGATGATGGTTGCACATATCTGGGAACATGCTAAAAACCATTGAAATTGCACACTCTAGTGGGTGAATTGCATGGTAGGTGAGTTATTGCTCAAGAAAGCTGTTCCCCCAAAAAAGCTATAGGATTTCTCATGAAGGGAAAGTCAGTTCCGAGTCTTGAATCTTGAGTCTTCTGGTACATCGGAAGGAGAGTTCAAAATGACAAAGAGATTGCCCAAGAAAGGCAGTACCTTTAGAAAACATGCTGGGCTCGGTGGCTCAGCCTGTAATCCCGCGCCTTTGGGAGGCTGAGGTGAGTGGATTGCCTGAGCCCGCGGGTTCGAGACCCGCCTGGGCAACTTGGCGAAACCTCATCTCTACAATAAATCAAAAAATCAGCCGGGTGTGGTAGCGCATGCCTGTAATTTCGGCTACTAGGAAGGCTGAGGCGGAAGGCTCGCCGGAGCCCAGCAGGTCGAGGCTGCGGTGGCCGGGAGCGGCCACTGCACTCCAGTCTGGGCGACAGAGTGAGACTCCAACTCAAAAAAAAAGAAAACATCCAGTCTTGTTTTTTCTAGAAGCACAGCCCTTGTTTTTTTGTCACTTTTGAAATATGTAAGCTGGGTGTGGTGGCTTAAGCCTGTAATCCCAGCCCTTTGGGAGGCTGAGGTGAGAGGATTGCCTGAGCTCAGGGGTTCGAGACTAGCCTGGGCAACTTGATGAGACCTTGTCTCTACAATAAATCAAAAAGTAAGCCAGATGTGGTGGCCCATGACTGTAGTTCCAGCTACTTGGAAGGCTGGGCGGAAGGATCTCCTGAGCCCAGCAGGGGCTGTGGTGGTCATGAGTATACCACTGCATTCCAGCCTGGGCAACAGAGTGAGTCTCCAACTTAAAAGAGAAAAAAAAAAAAAGAAATATGCAGAGTGCCAGAAAAACAATGACAACTTTGATTTAGCTAATTTTTGTAAAATTTATGGTAAGACTTGGACTATTTTAGTTATGATTTAGAATCTTGATATCTCCCTAAGATCAAATCACGGTGTGATGGACACTGGATGCTGAGATATGCAGATATCCCATGGGTTGAAGTCATTCATAAATCTCAAGTGGAAAGGGATCAGAGGGAGGACAAGATAAGACGTCTGCCCTTTTTTGTTGTTGCAATTTTTGTCTTCATCAAGAGTATTGCCAGGTCTACCAACAGAATGGCTAAAATGAAAAGGGTTGACGATTCTAAGTGCTGTCGAACGTGGCACCAGCAGATAGCTCACATACTGTCGGTGAGAGTGTAGATTGGTAAACTGCCTTGGAAGACTGGCAAAATCGATTAAAGCAATTCCGCTCCTGGATACACAGTCAACAGAAATGAGTGTTTATGTTCATTTCTGCATGAGAATGTTCATAGCAACTTTACTCAGAACTTTCAAAAACTGGTAACACTCCAAATATCTATCAACAGGCAAATAGATAAATCATGGTATAGTCACACAATGGAATACTCACAACAGTGGAAAAGGATGAAGGACTGCTATCGCTGCATGGAATCACATCGATGAATTTTATGACGTTGAATAAGTGAATTCAGACTCTGGAGCAGATGTTGATTAGTCCCTTTATAGAAGGCTCAAAACCAGGCAAAAACCAACCGTCTCTGCCAGAGATCAGACTAGTGGTTACCTTGAGGGAGAGTATTCTCCAGGAGGGGTACAGGTAGTCTTCTAGGGTGTTAGAATGGTCTGCATTTTGATAAGAATTAGTAGTATATTGCTGCATAAATATGTAAGAAGAAACCCAAGTTCACACTTAAGATGTGTGTGCTTTATTGCATGTAAATTATACCTCAATATTAAGAGAGTGCTGGCCAGGAGCAGTGGCTCAAGCCTGTAATCCCAACACTTTGAGGGGCTGAGACGGGAGGATCTCTTGAGGCCAGGAATTCGCGAATAGCCTGGGCAACATAGCAAGACCTCATCTCTGCAAAAATTAAAAAATAAGCCAGGCATGGTGGCACATGCCTGTAGTCCTAGCTACTCGAGAGGCTGAGGTGGAAGGATCGCCTAAACCCAGGAGACTGAGGCTGCAGTGAGCCATGATTGTGCCACTGCACTCCAGGGTGGGTGACAAAATGAGACTCCGACTCAAAAAGAAAAAAAAAGAGAGAGTATTGTAAGGTCAAGTTGTCTACCCCAGCAGTTTTCCAAGTGGATGTGCACTGATCAATCCATTGGGTAAAGAAAGAAAAATATCAGAATTTCACCTTTATTTTTTCTTTTTAACATTTCTATTAAAGGACTATATGTTGGCAGTATGAACTCAAAAAGTTTTTACTGGTCAGGCGTGGTGGCTCAAGCCTGTGATCCCAGCACACTGAGAGGCCGAGGTGAGGGGGGATTGCCTGAGGCCATGGTTTTGAGAATAGCCTGAGTAACTTAGTGAGACCTCATCTCTACACTAAATCAAAAATTTAGCCGGGTGTGGTAGCACATGCTGGTATTTCCAGCTACTTGGAAGGCTAAGGCAGAAGGATCATCTGAGCCCAGCAGGTCAATGTGGGGTGGCCATGAGCGTGACACTGCACTTCAGCCTGGGCGACGAAGTGAGACTCCAACTCAAAAAAAAAAAAAAGAAGCTGGGCTCGGTGGCTCAGCCTGTAATCCCGTGCCTTTGGGAGGCTGAGGTGAGTGGATTGCCTGAGCCCTCGGGTTCGAGACCCGCCTGGGCAACTTGGTGAGACCTCATCTCTACAATAAATCAAAATTCGCTGGGCGTGGTAGCGCGCACCTGTAGTTCCAGTTCCTTGGAAGGCTGAGGCGGAGGGATCACCGGAGCCCAGCAGGTCGAGGCTGCAGTGGCTGGGAGCGGCCACTGTACTCCAGTCTGGGAGACAAAGTGAGACTCAAAAAAACAATAAAACAAAAACAAAAAAAAAGTTTTTACTGAAGGGCATGCCAATAAAAAAAAAATAGTTGGAGTCAGGGGTCTGTTCTACCTGGGAAAGCAGCATTGAACAACAAAAAAAAGCTATTGGGTACTCTAGCACATGTCTACTTTTTGTTGTTGTTGTTGGTGGTGGTTTTTTTTTTGAGTTGGAGTCTCACTCTGTCGCCCAGACTGGAGTGCAGTGGCCGCTCCCAGAGCTGGGCTCCGGCGATCCTTCTGCCTCAGCCTTCCAAGTAGCTGGAACTACAGGCACGCGCTACCACACCCGGCTAGTTTTTTGATTTATTGTAAAGATGAGGTCTCACCAGGTTGCCCAGGCGGGTCTCGAACCCGCGGGCTCAGGCAATCCACTCACGTCAGCCTCCCAAAGGCACGGGATTACAGGCTGAGCCACCGAACCCGGCTAGCACATGTATACTTACTTGAAATGATCATTTAGTCTTATTTTCTTGCTCAAAGATAATTACCAAAAGTTACCCAAAGCTAGGAATGGTGGCTCACACCTGTAATCCCAGTACTTTGGGAAGGTGGAGGCAAGAAGATTGCCTGAGCCCAGGGGTTCCAGACTAGCCCAGGCAATTTGGTGAGACTTAGTCTCTACAATAAATAAAAAAATTAGCCAGATGTGGTGGTATGCACTTATGATTCCAGCTACGGGGAAGGCCAGGGTGAAAGGATCACCTGAGCCCAACAGATCGAGGCTGTGATGGCCGTGAGTGTGCCACTGCACTCCAGCCGGGGCGACAGAGTGAAACTCCAATTCAAACAAACAACTACCCAAAAGAGGGGTTCAATGTGTTTACATAAGCAAGAAAATGTATTCCAAATCTCTGTGTCCTAGGAGAAACGGTAGGAAGTAGGAAAAATTCCCAAATATCTTATGTGTGGTTGGGTTAGTTTATCTATCCCTAAGAAGTAGAAAGAGAACATCCCACTAATTCATTTCTACTCCAGAGTCAAAGAAATAAAAATTTGGCTGTCTCATTCCAAGCAAGAGATGATGGAGGGACATACGTGCATCTTGAAAACTAATTATTGTGCCTTATTCATTTTGTTGCTAATTTCCCCTTTTTCTATGAGTAATGAGGTTTTGTCCATTGCTCATATGATTATGAAACATTCAAGGAAAAGAAATTTTACCCTGAGCCGGGCTCGGTGGCTCAGCCTGTAATCCCGCGCCTTTGGGAGGCTAAGGTGAGTGAATTGCCTGAGCCCGCGGGTTCGAGACCCACCTGGGCAACTTGGCGAGACCTCATCTCTACAACAAATCAAAAATCAGCCGGCGTGGTAGCATGTTTTTGTAGTTCCAGTTCCTTGGAAGACTGAGGCGGAAGGATCGCCGGAGACCAGCAGGTCGAGGCTGCGGTGGCCGGGAGCGGCCACTGCACACCAGTCTGGGCGACAGAGTGAGACTTCAACTCAAAAAAAAAAAAAAAATAGCCGGGCTTGGTGGCTCAGCCTGTAATCCCGCACCTTTGGGAGGCTGAGGTGAGTGGATTGCCTGAGCCCGCGGGTTCGAGACCCGCCTGGGCAACTTGGCGAGACCTCATCTCTACAATAAATCAAAAAATCAGCCGGACGTGGTAGCGCGCGCCTGTAATTCCGGCTACTTGGAAGGCTGAGGCGGAAGGATCACTGGATCCCCAGCAGGTCGAGGCTGCGGTGGCCGGGAGCGGCCACTGCACTCCAGTCTGGGCGACAGAGTGAGACTCCAACTCAAAAAAAAAAATATAATAATAATAATAGATAAATAAATAAATAAAATTCATGGTCCAAAGCCCACAATTATTTCTGCACCAACCTAACAGAAACCACGATAGGGGATATATATTAGTGCTATTTTATGGATCAGAAAAGGGACTCGGGGATCGGGCGTGCTGGCTCATGCCTATAATCCCAGAATTTTGGGAGGCTGAAGTGAGAGGATTACCTGAGTCCAGGAGTTTGAGACCTTAGCCAGGTATGGTGGTGCATGTCTATAGCCCCAGCTACTTGGAAGGCTGAAGTGGAAGGATTGCCTGAGCCCAGCAGGTCAAGGCTGTGGTGGCCGTGACCATGCCACTGCATTCTAGCCCGGGGTGACAGAGTGAGACTCCAATTAAAAAAAAAAGGAGTTTGAGACCAGTCTGAGCAAACATAGCGAGACCTTGTCTCTATAATAAATAAAAAAATTAACCAGCTACTTGGAATTTCGGCTGAGGTGGAAGTATCGCCTGAGCCCAGCAGGTGGAGGCTGTGGTGACCATGAGCGTGCCACGGCACTCCAGCCTGGGTGACAGAGTGAGACTCCAATTCAAAAAAGCGGGGGAGGAGTGTCAAAGAGATTAAGCAATTCAGCTCAGCTCTGCTTATACTGCATAGACACATATAGAGTATAAGCAGAATTGGAACCCAAGCTTGCCTGGCTCTTAAACCTGTGGTCTTTTTACTTCATCAGTGAAGTTAAATGCAACAATTTTTTAAAGAAATCATTTTTTTTTTGGCCGGGCATGGTGGCTTACACCTATAATCCCAGCACTTTAGGAGGCCAAGGTGAGAGGATTGCCTGAGCCAATGGGTTCGACACCAGCCTGGGCACCTTGGAGAGATCTCATCTCTACAATAAATCAAAAAATTAGCCAGGCGTGGTGGTGCATGCCTGTATTTCCAGCTACCTGGAAGGCTGAAGTGGAAGGATCACCTGAGCCCAGCAGGTAGAGGCTGCAGTGGCCGTGAGCATGCCACTGCACTCCAGCCTGGGTGACAGAGACTCCAACTCAAATAAATAAATAAATAAAGTAACCATTTAAAAATTTATGATAGCAGGGAAAAGGATATTAAGTACAGGATTATATATGCAGTAGGTTGATGACTTCAAAAAACAAGGGAAAAAGTGTTGGTTCACACTTGTAATCCCAACATTTTGGGAGGCCAAGGCAGAAGGATCCCTTGGAGCCAGGAGTTTGAGAACAGACTGGGCAACAAAGTGAGACCCTGATCTTTACAAAAATTTAAAAAATTAGCCAGGCATGGTTGTGCACACCTATAGTCCCAGCTACTTGGGAGGCTGAGGTGGCAGGATAACTTGAGCCTAGGAGTTCAAGGCTGTGGTGAGCCATGATCATGCCACTGCACTCCAGCCTGGGTGATAGATAGAGACTGTCTCTTTAAAAAAAAAACAAAAAACCGGCCTAGCTTGGTGGTTTAGCCTGTAATCCCAGCATTTTGGAAAGCTGAGGCGAGAGGATTGCCTGAGCCCGGGGGCTCAAAACCAGCCTGGGCAACTTGGTGAGACCTTGTCACTACAATAAATCACACACACACACAACTAGCCGGGCGTGGTTGTGTGTGTCTGTAGTCCAGTTACTTGGAAGGCTGACTGAAGCGGAAGGATCACCTAAGTCCAGCAGGTCGAGGCTGGGGTGGCTGTGAGTGTGCCACTGATCTCCAGTCTGGGCATAGGAGTGACTCCAACTCACACACACAAAAAAAGTATGCTATGAACATAAATTTTGTTCCTACAGCCTAAAATATTTTTACAAATAGTTTTTAAATTTCTGACAAACACGGTATCAACTGTGGAAGCCACATACAGGGCAAGACATTCCTCTTCTACATCAAACCTCTGTCCTCTTCCTGGAGACAATAGCAGTGGGATCTTTTGAATCTTCCAGACGTCTTTACATGCATACTGCTGTTTCTCAACGGCTTTGTTGACATGTAATGTACATACTATGATATTCACCCATTTTAAGCGTGCAGTTTGTTGAGTTTCTCCTGAGTGGAAGGGGGAGCTCTGTCCCTGCTGATGCCACTGTAGCTGGGAGAGGAAGTCAAGGACCTCAGTACAACCTGGCAACCCTGGAAGGCCAGACTTCCCTCTCCACCTTTGCTGGCGTGGCTCGGGCTGCTGTTTTCCCCGTGGCGTTTGGCTGGACAGAGTGGTTATTGTTTACTAGGCTGCTTCTCTCCTGGCCTTTGCCTAAAGAGAGCAGCTGGGGGGCTTTTTGCATCATGTTTCTGGGTTGCTGGCTTGGTGAGCTCCAAGTCTGGGATAGACGCAGCAAAAAAGGAAATCCAGGGACTTCGACGCGGTGTTGTCCCCTGGGTCCTAAGGTCCCTGCCTGGTCTTCCTTCTCTCTGCCTGGTCTTCCTTCTCTCTGATCTTTTTATGTCCAGGGTTTATAGTTGTACTTAACACGAGGAATAGGGAAAAATATGTCTATTCCATTCCCCAGAAGTGGAAGTTCTGCATTACTTTTGTTGTAATTGATGTGAAATATACATAACATACATTAACCTGTTTTGAAGTGAACAATTAGTGACATTTAGTTCACTCACAATGTTGTACAACCACTTCTTTTTTTTTTTTTTTTTTGAGTTGGAGTCTCACTCTGTCACCCAGACTGGAGTGCAGTGGCCGCTCCCAGCCATCGCAGCCTTGACCTGCTGGGCTCCGGCGATCCTTCCGCCTCAGCCTTGCGAGTAGCTGGAACTACAGGTGCACGCTACCGGTGCGCGCTACCACGCCTGGCTCATTTTGATTTATTGTAGAGATGGGGTCTCGCCAAGTTGCCCAGGCGGGTCTCAAACCCGCGGGCTCAGGCAATCCACTCACCTCAGCCTCCCAAAGGTGCAGGATTACAGGCTGAGCCACCGAGCCCAGCTACAACCACCACTTCTATCTAGTTCCAGAACATTTTCATCGTCCCACTTTTTTTTTTTTTTTTTTTTTTTGAGTCAGGGTCTCATTCTGTCGCCCAGGCTGGAGTGGTGGCACGATCACAGCTCATTATAGCTTTGACTTCCTGGGCTTATGCCATCCTCCCACCTCAGTCTCCTGAGTAGCTGGGACTAGAGGCGTGCACCCCCACACTCAACTAATTTTTTTTATTTTTTGCAGAGACGGTTTTGCTGTGTTTCCCAAGCTGATCTCAAACTCCTGGGCTCAAGCAATCCTCCCGTCTCAGCCTCCCAAAGTGCTGGGTTTCCAGGCATGTACCACTGCACCACGCCCGCTAATTTTTAAATTTACTGTAGAGATGAAATCTCTCCAAGTTGCCCAGGCTGGTCCTGAACCCCTGGCCTCAGGCAACTCTCTTGCCTCTACCTCCCAAAGATGTCTTGTTAAGCTGTCTACACTGAGATGGTAAACTAGTTTCATTCGACATGCAATTCCAATCGATGGGTAGAGATTCGTGGCTGCCTGAGGAATTGTGTTAAGGACTCTCAGGATGGTTGAGTTTAGGGAAGGAATCCTTGGGTTAACAATGCCTGGTGGGAAGGTAGAGGGACAGCCCTTGGTCATTCTGATCTAAACCTGCACTGTCCCATACTAGACCTCTGTTATTTTAAAAGTGTGTTTAGTGAATATCGGCATGTCATCACCTGGAGCTTGTTAGCAATGTAGACTCCAGCCTGGTGCGTGCCTGTAGGTAGTCCCAGACACCTGGAATTAACACTACAATCCTGCCTGTGATTGGCAGTTACTCTCCAGCCTGGGTAATGCAGCAAGATCCTGTGTCTTTAAAAAAGAAAAAAACAAACAGAATTGGGACCCCTAATCCAGATCTGTGAGTCCAAATCTGCAATTTAAGGAGGTTCCCAAGTGATTCATATAAATTAGAACCACCTGGAAAGTTTTTGAAAATTACTCTCTCCCTCCCCCCAAGTTGTATATAACTGATATGGGGTATGAGTATGGCATGGGCATTGAGGGTTATTTATTTATTTATTTTTTTGAGTTGGAGTCGCACTCTCGCCCAGACTGGAGTGCAGTGGCCAATCCCGGCCACCGCAGCCTCGATCTGCTGGGCTCCGGCGATCCTTCCACCTCAGCCTTCCAAGTAGCCGGAATTACAGGCGCGCGCTACCACGCCCAGTTGATTTTTTGATTTATTGTAGAGATGAGGTCTCGCTGCCCAGGCAGGTCTCGAATGGGATCAGGCAATCCATTCACCTCAGCCTTGAACCTGCTGGGCTCTGGTGATCCTTCTGCTCAACCTTCCAAGTAGCTGGAACTACTTACAGACTGAGTCACCGAGCCCGGCTGTTATTTTGGTTTTTGAGTTGGAGTCTCACTGTTGCCCAGGCTGGAGTGGTGGCACATTAATGGCTCACTGGCAGCCTCAGCCTTCCAAGTAGCTAGGACTTACAGGGATGTACCACCACGCCCACTAATTTTTAAATTTATTGTAGAGATGAGATCTCTCCAAGTTGCCCAGGCTGGTCCTGAACCCCTGGCCTCAGGCAATTCTCTTGCCTCTACCTCCCAAAGTGCTGGGATCACAGGCATGGCCCCCCCCCGATGGCATTGAGGTTTTAAAATATTCCCAGGTGATTCAAAAGTGTAGTAAAGATTCTAACATGCACCGGCCTACCAGACCAAGGATTTAGCACTTACTCTTATATGTATTTTATTCTTTTATTCTTATTGAAATTGTCAATTCTGTAGGGCATATGCTTTGCATTCTACTAATATTCCCCAAAGAATCTAAAATAGTGCCCAAGGTCTTTCTGATTGACTTTTCAAGTAATGGCTACAAGCACCCATACAAAATATTACCATCTACAAGAACACACTTTAAGTACTTAATTTTTTTTTTTTTTTTTTTTTTTGAGTTGGAGTCTCACTCTGTCGCCCAGACTGGAGTGCAGTGGCTGCTCCCGGCCACCGCAGCCTCGACCTGCTGGGCTCCGGCGATCCTTCCGCCTCAGCCTTCCAAGTAGCCAGAATTACAGGCATGCGCTACCACGCCCGGCTGATTTTTTGATTTATTGTAGAGATGGGGTCTCGCTGCCCAGGCGGGTCTCGCATCCGCGGGCTCAGGTAATCCACTCACCTCAGCCTCCCGAAGGCGCGGGATTACAGGCTGAGCCACCGAGCCTGGCTAATTTTTTTTTTTAAAGAGGTGGAATCTCACTCTGTCACCCAGGCTGGAGTGCAGTGGCACACTCATGGCCATCCCAGTGTCAACCTGCTGGACTCTGGCAATCATTCCACCTCAGCCTTCCAAGTAGCCAGAATTACAGGCATGCACTACCACGCCTAGCTAATTTTTTATTTATTGTCGAGATGAGGGCTCACCAAGTTGCCTGGGTTGGTCTCGAACCCACGGTTCAGGCAATCCACTTGCCTCGGCCTCCTAAAGTGGTGGGATTACAGCTGAGCCACTGAGCCTGGCTTCAGATGATTTCTAATATATTCACTACTTAAAATTAAGTACTTATAGCTGGGTGTAGTGGCTCACGCCTATAATCCCAGCACTTTGGGAGGTTGAGACGGGAGGATTGCTTAAGGCCAGGACTTCGAGATCAGCCTGGGCAGCATAGCAAAACCTTGTCTCTATAATAAATCAAAAAATTAGCTGGGCATGGTGGTTCCTATTCGGAAGGCTGAGGCAGAAGGATCGCCTGAGTCCAGCAGGTCGAGGCTGCAGTGAGCAGTGATTGTGCCACTATACTCTAGCCTAGGTGACAGAATGAGATTCCAACTCAAAAAAAAAGAATTAAGTACTTAAAGTGTATTCTTGTAGATGGTAATATTTTGTATGGGTGCTTGTAGCCATTACTTGAAAAACAACAACCCCCCCCAAGATATGTAGATTATACATTAAAAAAAAACTTGTGGATGCCTCTTCGGGGGCCAATACGTCAATGTGCAATCAGTGAGAAAAACATTACATTTTGACAAGACATAGCTGAGGACTTGAGAGTAGGTGGCTGTTATGTTTCCCATTTGAAGATGGAAAGATCTACAGATAGATTGTAGATATTTACACACACCATTCTGCATCTTACTTAAAAAAAAATGTAATGTAATTTTTAAAGTGGCCACATACCACTGAGCTATACACTTAAAAAGGTAAAGATAGCAACTATTATGCGTATTGTCACAATAAAATCAATTCTTATTTTGTTTTAGAAAGCAGGATTTATTGAGTGGACAGAAAAGCTCCCACAGTGGTAGGGGACCCAAGGGGGTTGCCCTAAAATCAATTTTTAAAATAGCCACCAATTCTGATACATTTTCCACTAAGAGGTAGAGGCTGTCTCTTCCCCTTGATTCTGGGTGGGCTTTGACTGTTTCAACCAAAACAGTATGGCAGAAATTATGCTGTGTGATTTTTAAATTGTCTTAATTTTATTTTGCTAAGTGTTATGTGCATCCATCATGCATCTTTTTTATTTTTTTAGCTGGAGTCTCACTCTGTCGTTGCCCAGGCTGGAGTGCAGTGGCACACTCATGGCCACCTCAGCATTGACCCACTGAGCTCCAGTGATCCTTCCGCCTCAGTCTTTCTGTCTTTTTTTTTTTTTTTTTTGAGTTGAAGTCTCACTCTGTCACCCAGACTGGAGTGCAGTGGCCGCTCCCAGTCACCGCAGCCTCAACCTGCTGGGCTCTGGCTATCTTTCCGCCTCAGCCTTCCAAGTCGCTGGAACCACAGGTGCATGCTTCCACATCCGGTTAATTTTTTTTTTTTTGATTTATTGTAGAGATGAGGTCTCGCCAAGTTGCCCAGGTGGGTCTCGAACCCGCGGGCTCAGGCTATCCACTCACTTCAGTCTCCCAAGGCGCAGGATTACAGGCTGAGCCACCGAGCCTGGCCGGCAGTCTTTTTAATATTATACATGAACTTACTCCACTACTGGATTTGCAGGCATTAAAAAAAAAGCAAAAAACAGGTTATATTATACAGAAAATTGTTCAATGTTTTATTGTTCTTTGGAAAACTACTTTGGGGGTCTGGACTAAGAACATTTTTCCTGTTTAAAATCATGAAAAGGAGACACTATCTAAATTTTGTTCTCCAACACATGTCAGAGTGGGACATAAGAGGATGCCAGTGTGTCCTGGAGACTGTTCCACAGCAGGATCAGGCCACTTCCTTGTTCTTCGTTGTGGCTGCATGCAGTTATAGGCCTGTCCCTGCTTGATGAATATTTGGGTTGTTTCTGATTTTTTTTTTTTCTGACAAAGTGAATACCTCTCACAAGTGCATGTTCCGGGAAGTGGACTAGTTAGGTCAAAGGGTATGCAGAGTTGTCATGTTCAAGAGGTTGCCACATAGCCCTCCAGAGAACTAGAACAAACTTAAACTCCCACCAGTTAAATCCAGTAACACCTTTTCCCATGACCTGGTCCACACCATTAACAAAATGTAATCTTTGCCGTTCTGATAAGTAGAAGACTGAATCTAAGAAGGGCTTCAATTTGCATTTTATACTAGTGAACCTTATTTCTTTTCACATGTTTAAAAGCCCTTTGTATTTTTCTATGATCTATTGATTTACATTCTTTGCTTTTGTTTTTTAAATATAATTTTCTTACTTGTAAGAATTTTTTATTTATTAGGGAAATGAGTCTTGTCTGTAAAACGCATTGAGAATATTTTTATGTTAGTCATTTGTTATTATTTATGGTAGCTTTTGCCACATGAAATTTTTATGTTGTCAAATGTATACAACTTACAGCTTTGAGTTTTTGTGTTAAACTTGTAAAGATCTCCTTTGCTATCAAGATCACAAAATGTTTCCCATGTTACTAGTTATCTCATGGTTAATTTTGGTCCAATGATTTTAAATGGCATTTTTAATCATATAGTAATTACCATGTTTTCAAAATTATTTCTAGACCTTATACCTTATTGATGTGTCTGTTAATGTGCTGGCACAACACTGTTTTAATTATTGAGATTTTATGTTTTTTTTTTTTTTTTTGAGTTGGAGTCTCATTCTGTCACCCAGACCCGGCCACTGCAGCCTCGACCTGCTGGGCTCTGGCGATCCTTCTGCCTCAGCCTTCCAAGTAGCTGGAACTACAGGCGTGTGCTACCACGCCTGGCTAATTTTTGATTTATTGTAGAGATAAGGTCTTGCCAAGTTGCCCAGGCGGGTCTCAAACCCGTGGGCTCAGGCAATCCACTCACCTCAGCCTCCCAAGGCACGAGATTACAGGCTGAGCCACCGAGCCCGGCTTATATTTTAAATATAGAGGTCAAATTCCATGAAAAATATCTTTGCAAATTAAGCTATTTGCATTTTAAAGTAATCATTACTGAGAAACTAAACATGTTCAAAGCACAAAATAATTTTAATTATACTGCAATTGCAAAACTTGCAATTAGCTAAACAGAAGCCTATATGATCATAATAACTAACAATTTTGGCACTAACAGGTACTATGCTAGGTGTTTTATATGAACCATCGTTCAAACCTCCTGCCACAAAAGGTAGGTACTTTTACCATCTTCATTTTACAGATGAGAGAATTAAGACTGTGAGAAATAAAGTAACTTGTCCAGAATCACCCAGCTTGTTAAGTGATAGAAACAATTCAAATGTAGGTCTGTTTTACTCCAAAGCCCATGTGTTTAATCACAAGGCTACAATGAGTTTTCCACACAGAAATGTTTTCCTCAACTGGCAAAACAAAGGCAAATGAATTGCATTAATACCGAAATCACTTTACTCGGGTTATTCACAAGTATGGTAAAGACTACAAAGGCGAGATAACAGGTGCAATGAGCATTTTCCCGCGCTGGTGTTTAGCCCCTCATGTCCTTCTAGGCCGCAGACTGTACTGCTGGGGGTTTGTAGCCTGCAGACCGCTTCCTCCAGACGCCTTGCCAGGAGCCTTCCTGTTTGGTTCTGTCATTTCTTGGCAGTGGCAGAACAATTATAAGGCAGGAGACAGCACGGAGCTACTTCTTTTCTCTTTGGTGGTGGCCTGGCAGCAGCAGCAGTAGCTGAAGGTGACTGAGGGTGGCTTCAGGAAGTGATAGTGCAAGATGTCGGTAGCATCTGTGGAAGGAAACTTCTGGGCTTCTGAGCACAGGGTGGCAGCTCAGCTCTGACAGCTCAGTAGCCAACGTGGCTTGGGAGTCCAAGCCAGGGGCAGGTGAACCTGCTCACCTCTTCTCTTTTTTTCTGGCTCTCCTTTCATCTCTCTTTTGCTCTTTCAGTCTTTTTAACAACTTTATAAGCAATCCCTGGCATGGAATCCTTCTCTGCTAGGCATATGTAGAGTGGCTTCTATTTTTCTGACTCATCACTAACTGATACACTCTGCAACTAAAATTATATACATATTTACTTGGGATAGCATTTAAAAGATTGACATTCTTATTTTTTATACATACAAACAAACAGGCTATAAGTAATTCACTTTTCTTGAGGGGAGAGCAAACTATTTCTGCATTTTGTTCCCTTCATATATGGTATAAAAAGCAGACAGTCTCTATAAGTTATACAAGTAACCAGCAATGACAAAATTTATTAATCCAGGACATGAGATCTTTATGGGGGCATTATGCTAATATAAAGTGTTTTATTTAGGGCTTGTGGGATGTTTGACAAATAGCTATAACACAGAGGTTGTACAATTTAAAAATTGTAATAAATATGGTCCTCAGCAGACTCCAAATTTCCTCTTGTCCTTCTTGAAAAAAGGTCAATGGCTTACTGTAATCCACTAAGAAACACCTAAATGGGAAGAAATACAGAAGTGATTTTTATGAGTAACTTTTTTTTTTTTTGAGTTGAAGTCTCACTCTGTCACCCAGACTGGCCGCTCCTGGCCACTACAGCCTCAACCTGCTGGGCTCTGGCAATCCTTCCACCTCAGCCTTCCAAGTACCTGGAATCACAGGCGTGCGCTACCACACCCAACTAATTTTTTGATTTATTGTAGAGATGAGGTCTCGCCAAGTTGCCCAGGCGGGTCTCGAACCCGCGGGCTCAGGCAATCCACTCACCTCAGCCTCCCAAAGTGCTGGGATTACAGGCTGAGCCACTGAGCCCGGCTGAGCTTCAGATTTCTTAAGTGCAGTGATAAAAATCTACATATAAAAATTACTTGGCATTTTAGACAGGTATGACTAGAGAGAAACAGACACATTTTAAAACCCACAAATTTGTCTCCTGAATCAATATTCTTCCTTTTTGAAAAAAGTAATATTATGCCATTGAGCACAACTGATTGGAAGTGAACATTGTGAGTTATCAATGAGAGTTAACAAAATGTAGGATTCTAATATGCTTGATCTGGGCCAAAGGAAGGAAATAGTCACAATACTTAGGTCTACTAAAACTACCAAAATATAATCAAAGTAAAATATTTACCTTATATTCAAGTTCAAAATAGGAGCAAGCATAATTTATGTGCATATTTTATGTACAAAAAATTTGGAAAGATATATAGCAAAATGTTAACAGTGATTCTATCTTTGGGTAGTAAGATTTTAGATCAGTTTAGTTTTTGTTTTATTGATTCTTCCATATTTCTTTCTCTACAGTGAACAAATATGTCTTATGGAATTAGAAAAGAATAAATTTAATAAGCAATTAATGCCCAACATGACAGTAATCAGTATTTTTTTTTTTGAGTTGGAGTCTCATTCTGTCGTCCCAGGCTGGAGTACAGTAGCATCTCACGGCCACCGCAGCCTCAACTTGTTTGGTTCAGGCGATCCTTTTACCTCAGCCTTCCAAGTAGCTGGAATTACAGGCACGTACCACCATATCCATCTAATTTTTTAATTTATTGTAGAGATGAGGTCTCCCAAGTTGCCCAAGCTGGTCTTGAACCTGTAGGCTCGGCAATCCTCTCACCTCAGTCTCCCAAAGTGCTGGGATTATAGGCATGAGCCACCATGCCTGGCCATCAATACCTTTTAAAATGTATTTTTTTACTTTCTTCAATACTAAAAAAGGAACACTCTGAGGCATCATAATGCTGGAAACCAGTTGAGACCAGGTGGTCCAGATCTGAAGACTAAAGGCCACACAGGTTAAGCAGCTTGCTTGAGTCGGTCGCTTTGCTGCTTAGTGGCGGAGTTGAGGTTAAAACCAGGGCTTCTTGATTTCTAGTCTAAGACTCTCTAATATAAAAATATACCCAGTCACATATAAAATACATTTATCTCTAGAAAACCAGAAAAGGTAGGGTCAATTTCAAGACCCTAGAAATATAAATGGTGTCAGGTTAAAATCTAAGAACTATCAGTCAGCTTTACCTTCAGAATTTCACAAGGAGCGGCGCCTGGTGGTACAGGTTTCCCGCAATGCTTTGAATATTCGGTTATCAAAACAGAAGCTTCATCTAAACTATGGAATCAAAAAGAAAAAGAGGGGCTGAAGTTCAAAATAAAAATGTACAGGCCAATCTCTAATTTAACATTTTATTTGGGAAGAATGGCAATTTGCGGTAAATACATATACCAGGCAGTCTTTAGTATGTCCAAAGAACGAAGAGAAGGTTAGAATGTTAAGTGTTGTTCTTTAAGAAAGTTTATTAGCACTAAAAAGAGTTGGGGAGCTGGCAAGCTCAGTGGTGGGCAAAATTAGCCCTAGAGTTGCAGTGAGTTATCTCAGCAGCTATAGATAAAGCTGGTCTCAGGTTACAACAGGCATTTCAGCACTCAGGCCTGCAAAGAGTTACATTTCTAGAGCAATGTTTTGTACTCTGAGTGCTTTTTCCCCTGGCCCTTTGACTCTGATTTAGTTGGGTATGACAAGAATGACCTAATCCATATAATCAACTTTCACAGAGGGCATGAGGAAACTTTTGGAGGTGATCAATGTTTGCTCTCTTGATTGTGGTGGTGACTTCACAGGTAAATACAAATGTCAAAATCGATCAAATTGCATACTTCAAATATGTGCATCTTATTCATATGTATCAGTTATACCTAAAAAATAATACAAATAACAATACATACTTATGGCCGGATCACAAGTGATAAACAAGCGGGAAGTCCATGAAGTGGTAAGGAGAAAGGGATACCTCTTGACGGACCAGCACGGCTGGACCCCATGTAGGGATGGCCCAGGAGTCACTGCAATCCTGACTAACCCTTTCCTGCCTTACTGCCAGCCCACTTCTACTGACCCCTTTTACTTTCCACATCTGCCGTCAGCTCTATCCCAAGAAGCTTATTGTTTCTACGCTTGTGGGTGCTAGAAAATTAGATAACCAGGCTTATCAAAAATTACGTGTTACATAAAGCCATCAGTGCGCTGAGTAAGTGTCTGAGGAATACAGTCATAATGTAGGATTTAGAGCAGGACTATAAGGTGCCTGTTGAGGGGATTGTGACAACTGGTGTAAATGTTGGATTCCAAGTTCATGTTCCCAGGGACTGGGTTACCAGACAAGTAACTTCTGGGCACGTGTAGTAATGAGGGGTTTAAAGCTTTTAATTTCAACCAACGAGCTCTGTAATTGTTTAATATTTACCTCCAAAATAAGTAACATTCTACAGTAAGTTTTTATTTTAAAATTAACTTACCTTACATCTTTTGCCAAATAGTTTACCAGTTCAGTGATGTTGTTGGCATTCATCATGTGCAGTTTTAACAGTGGAAAGTATTTTGTCTTTGCCAAAATCCCAAACTCTTTCTTATCTATGATATTATTCAGAATAAGACTTCTAATCTATAGAATGAGAATTATCATTATATTAAAAACGTGCTAAATTCTAAGTTCTTATTGAATACCAAAACACTTCTGACAATCAGAAACTGAATATCATTGCATTGTGACTAATCCTCTTTTTTGAGGGGGTGGGCAAGGGGCAGCTTTGGCCAATGTCAGTATACAGTAAATAAATAAGTAATTGTTGCTAAGCACTTCAGGACTTTTTATGAGGAAGAAGATCTATTTACAACTCAAAGCATTTAAGACTATATATTTTCAACACAGTAGTCAGCAAAACAGCTGGAGTCCCTGCCTCTTAAAATATTTACTGAGATTTTAACAAGAGCAACATAGCCAGGCTTGGTGGCTCAGCCTGTAATCCTGCGCCTTTGAGAGGCTGAAGTGAGTGGATTGCCTGAGCCTGTGGGTTCAAGACCCACCTGGGCAACTTGGCGAGACCTCATCTCTACAATAAATCAAAAATCAGCCGGGCGTGGTAGCACGCGCCTGTAATTCCAGCTACTCAGAAGGCTGAGGCTGGAAGGATCGCCAGAGCCCAGTGGGTTGAGGCTGCAGTGGCCGTTCCCGGCCACTGCACTCCAGTCTGGGCGACGGAGTGAAACTCCAACTCAAAAAAAAAAACAAAACAAGAGCAACATAACTTTAGATATTAACAAATAGCTAGACATAGTAGTTTCCAGCTTAATCTTGGTTTGGGGAATGATTACTCCTAATATCAACATTTTCATAGCCAAAAAAAGACGAAATTGCCTCTTACTTGATGTGAAAATCCTGCTAACTGGCCAGTAATCATATGCTCTTCTAACTGCTGTAAAATCATCTGAGGATCACATGAGCCCAGAAACGTCTAGAGAAAAATCAAAGCATAATTAGTGGAAGTGTCATTCCACTAGTTTCATGTTAGAAAGGTTTTCATTTATATTAAAGAATTTTTAATATAGAGAAAAACTAATCAAAAAAAGGTTATTGAAATAAGGGAAGAATGCTTCTACAAATACTTATTCCAACAGCAAGAACTGTTTATCAGGCACTTTGTCATTCTAAGTGCCATAAGAAATCTATTTAAAAACTGAAACACTGAAAAGCATCAAGGGATAAGTTTATGAATAATCAGAAGAATGAAAAAAGTCAAAGGCAGGCACAGATGGCCTTGAAAAAATACAACTAACAGACTAAATGACAAATAAAAAAATATGCATGCTCGTTTACATAGATCTCTATCTACTGTGTATATACCTATGAGGGAAATAAATACAAAATATTCCAAAATGATGATTTGTTCTACATTAAAGAAAATGAATTAGTTATTTTAAAAAGTTCTGTCCCCAAAATGCTCATGGCTCCTTTTATTGGGCACCCACACACAAAGCCTGACTCTCGCTCTCTCTCCTACTTCCAAGTGCTAAGTTAGCTGCCCTCCTTGTAGCCTTTCTGTTGTGTTCAAGTTCATTACCACCACTCTACCTTGAGTATCTACCCCTCAAGCTTCCCCTGCCTACCCACAAGGTTGTTATGCTTGGATCAAGTAGAGAAAATTCTATTCAAATGCAACAGTTTCCCAAGTTTCCCTTCTTGCCACCTCCCTCCTCTGATCAAGCCTACCCAGGTTAATGGGTAATTCCTTCCAACATACTTGCCTTGATCATTTCACTTCATGCTTCCAAGAAAATCTGTTTCTCCTCACTGATAAAGAATAAGACATCCCTCCGTTGGACTTCAATGTATCTTTCTATTTTACCTTCTGCTAAGCCCCCACACAAACCTTCTGTCCCACTCAAATCTGATGTACTCATGCTTTACAGTTTTGGTGAAAAGAAAATGCCACCTTTTGTAAAGAAAATGAAATATGAGACCTTGCATTTCCTTGGCAGCCCAGAGGAATCATGTGTAAGATACCTTGATTTGCTGGTGTCTTTTCTCTGAGTGGGGCATAAGCATTAGACAAGCTAATGCAAAAGCCGGAAGTTCTAGCTGGACATACTGCCTGGCGACGCCAATCATGTCGAGATCATCTGAAACTGGACATCTTCAAGAAAGCCCGTAAACTGGTTAATAATCTGTCAGATTCACTACATTATATTGGCCTTTCTAGTTTTTTATAGTTGTTTACCTGTCCAGGTTTCTAAAAATTTTAAACACTAAAGTGCAGGTGCATAACATGCTTAATAATTAGTAACTCCAGTCTTTGATGATATAGACATGGAATAAAAGAATTGGCAGGGTGTGGTGGCTCATGCCTGTAATCCCAGCACTTAGGGAAGCTGAGGTGAGAAACTTGCCTGAGCCTAGGGGTTTGAGGCCAGCCTGGGCAACTTGGCAAGACTTCATTTCTACAATAAATCAAAACAATTAGCCAGGTGTGGTGATGTACGCCTGTGGTTCCAGCTACTTAGAAGGCTGAGGTGGCAGGATTACCTGGGCCCATCAAGTCGAGGCTGTAGTAACCGTGATCATGCCACTGCACTCCAGCCTGGGAGAAAGAGTGAGGCTCTTACTCAAAAAAAAAAAAAAAAAAAAGTTCTACAGGAATATTGACTGCTGTTTGCTACTGTGATTCTGCTTAAAAGCCTACAGAGGCCTAAAGATAAATTCTCAGAAGACTCAAGTTTATGAGACAACAGTATATGATTCAGGGTAGTCACAAAAGGTACTCTGTACTTACATTAGTATCAGGTATTCATTTTAGAGAATGCTTAACTGAGTATCAATTTACAAGTTACACCACTCATGGAAAGTAGACATTTTGAAAATAATGCAGATATTCTATTATAAAAACAAGTGTTATGCTTAACCTCCCAGCAAAAAGGCATTACTCATTTACAGACATCTATTAGAAAGGAAACTTATATACAACAGATTTTATATTGTGGAAGGACAATACATATTTTACTTACTCTAGGACAGCGACGAGACTCTCACAACAATCTGATAGCTGATTGGGACTTAAAGGACAAGAGGCTGAAGAAAAAAACAACAATGATATATACACACGCACACACACACACTCAACTATAAAATGCTATTGTTAGTATTTCATAGAAGAGAAAAATACCTGATAGTAGTGGAATCTGTATCACACGCTGCCAAGCTTTGCTAAAGTAGGGAATCTGTGGAAACAAGCCCAAGTTTGGAATTTTATGAACTCTTTATTTTGCATCAAAAAGCTGTCTGGATGGCTAAAGTCATACATTAATAGCTCCCTGTTTGGGATTATTATGATTCTAGGATAATTTTCTTCATAACTGTATATTTCAGGATCTTACTATATAATTCTGGTAGATTCATTATTGTTCTATTTGGCAAGAAGTGTCAGAACCCAACTCAGAAAACAAAATTAATACTAAGCCTATCATGTGCCAGACATTGTGCCAGGGCCACAGGGAAGGGAACAAGAATTTCAAGAAAATGAATAAGGAAACAATGTCAACTTTCATCAGTAGAGGAAGGAGGAATGATTAAACAACTTCTGGTACATTTTACACCATAATATAGAGAATAATTAAAATTTTCAGATAATGGGTATAAGCATAAGTGTTACCATAAGACCCAACAATCCCATTCCTAGGTATATACTCAAGAGGAAAAAAAACACGTACACATGAAAATCTGTACACAGCTGGGCGCAGTGGCTCACATCTGTAATCCCAGCAATTTGGGAGGCTGAGGTGAGAAGATTGCCTGAGCCCACGGGCTTGAGACCAGCCTGGGCAAGTTGGTGAGACCTCATTTCTACAGTACACCAAAAAATTAGCTGGGCATGGTGGCACACGCTTATAATTCCAGCTACTTGGAAGGTTGAGGTGGAAGGATCACCTAAGTCCAGCAGGTTGAAGCTGTGGTGGCCGTGATAGTCACTGCACTCTAGCCTGGGCAAGAGAGTGAGACTCCAACTCAACCCCCCCCAAATAAAAAACCCCCAAAATCTGTACACAAAGGTTCACAATAACTAAAAAGTAAAAACAACCCAAATGTCCATCAACTGTCAAACTGATAAATAAAATGTTATTTGGCAATAAAAAGAAATGAAGTTCTGACACATGCCACAAGGTGGCAGTAAGCCCAGTGAGAGAAGTCAGACACAAAAGGCCACATAGTATATGAGTCTATCGGTATGAAATGTCCAGAATGGACAAATCCATAGATAGTAATTCCGGCCACTCGGAAGGCTGAGGCAGAAGGATCGCCGGAGCCCAGCAGGTCGAGGCTGCGGTGGCCGGGAGCGGCCACTGCACTCCAGTCTGGGCGACAGAGTGAGACTCCAACTCAAAAACAAACAAACAACAAAAAACAAACAAACAAAAAAAGAAAGTACATTAGTGGTTGCTGGGGGTAGAGAAAGGGAAGAATAGGAAATGACTGCTAGTGGATACGGAGATTCTTTTTTGGGTGAAGAAAATATTCTGGAATTAAAGATGGTTGCACAACTTTGTGAATATAAGAAACCATGTCATGGTACATTTCAAGAGGATGAAATTTACATGTGAGTTATATCTCAATTTTATTTTATTATTATTTTTTTGAGTTGGAGTCTCACTCTGTCACCCAGGCTGGAGTGCAGTGGCATGCTCAAGGCCACCCAGTATTGACCTGCTAGGCTCCGGTGATCCTTGTTGCCCAGGCTGTTCTTGAACCTGTGAGTTCAGACAATCCTCTCACCTTGGCCTCCCAAAATGCTGGAATTATAGGCTTGAGCCACCGTGCCCAGCAATATATCTCAATTTTAAAAATGAGATACATCCATATGTGCTGATGTGGAACAATCTCCCAGAGAACACTGTTATATCAAAACAACACTTTATTTTTTAACTTATTCTAAATTTTTTTCTTTTCTTTTCTTTTTAAGAGACAGGGTCTCACTCCGTTGCCCAGGCTGGAGGGCAATGGTTCACTGAAGCCTCAAATTCCTGGGCTCAAGCAATCCTCCCACCCCAGCCTCCCAAGTAGCTGAGAATACAGGTGCACTCTACCATGCCCAGATCAACATTTTGTTTAAAATGTACAAAACTGTATATACTGTCTATATTCACACACATGCTATATGCTTGTATGATAATAGGAAAGTTCTAGAATACATAGGAAATTGTACACAGTAGTTCCTCTAGGGAGATAATTATGAACAAAAATAGTAAAACAGAATGTTCACGTTTTAATCAGCATATTTCCATAGTGTCCTAATTTATTAGACAAGGAATAAATTATATATGTAATATATTATAATAATTATATGGGTGTACAACTTGTGTGAAATTTAGAAAAGATGAACAATACATGGTTCGAAATCTACGAGGGAGGCAGTCCAACATGTAATTAAAATAAATTATACTGTCACAAAAGAGCAGTGAAAAGGTTTTGAGGACATAAGTGAAGATGTGACTCGTGAGTCCTAGCCAGCTCAGGAAAGCAATGTCTTCAGGAGGCGACATGAGCCGAGTATTCCAGGCTCAGGCACTACTTTAACAGGACGTCATCCTGCAGCTGATCAGGTCTGTTCCTTACAGAGGAGCCGACTGTTTAACCCACCGTCCCCCAGCAGTCACACGGTTAGCAAGCACAAAGATTAAAGTCAAGAAAATTCACTTTTAAAAACTACATACCTGCCATAAAGAATGGATACTAGAAATGGCTTTTAAAACTTTTCTTAGAAAATAGATCTGTAAAAAATAAAATAATAAGTTCTAAAGACCACCGAAATGGAACATTTCAACATAAAACAATGGATTCTTATAGTTTCAAAAAGATTATCACTAAAAATTCATCATCCATGAGAAGTGTCAGGGAAATTCACTTACAAGTTCATAAATATTTAAAAAGGCCAGGGAGTCTTCCATTGATTTCCAGTGAAATGTATGTCATTTTTGAGTCTGCACTCCCTGGCCTAACATCAAGTTCCTTAAGTCTGGCATGAACTCAATGAGAGTGAATGTGTTTTCAGCATACAACTGCTCAGTAACAAGTATCAATGCAAAATGCTTTGTGGATGCTGTACAAAAGCTTTAAAATATACCCAGTCTAGGGCAGAGTCTACTTACCATGCTGAATCCAAGAAGCTTTTGCAAGAGTCCATTCCAAAGCTGTAAGTCATAGATTTTGTATTCTAAACAAAGTTCAGTCACCAATTTTACCGCCTGAAGAAAAAAAAATCATGCTGCTTCAAGATACCAGTAAACCAAACCATCTTGGGAAAAGTAGAGCAGCTTAATATAAAACATGTTTATAATCTACAAATGTCCATTAAGGGCCCCATCTTTCTAATGAAAGAAATAATAATAAAAAAAGAGATTCTTCAAACAATGCCTTAAACTTCTCCCCCTTTCTTTCTTCTAATCCAAAAACAGTTTGCCTGCTGGCCCTAAGACCTAGACCTTCCTGCCCTGGTCTCCAACTAGGCAACTTAGAGACTAAATTCCACTAAGCAATAAGTAGGAGGAGAAGCGATACCCTCTCTCTATAAGGACAAACAGTCTCTTCTCCTTGTCTAAAGAACAGAAAGGCCATGGAAGAGATTATAAAAGTGCTCTCTCCTGTCAGCAGCAATAACTTAGCCTGTAGGATTTATTTTATTTTATTTTTTTTTGAGTTGGAGTCTCACTCTGTCACCCAGACTGGAGTGCAGTGGCCGCTCCCGGCCACTGCAGCCTTGACCTGCTGGGCTCCAGCGATCCTTTCGCCTCAGCCTTCCAAGTAGCTGGAACTACAGGTGAGCGCTACCATGCCTGGCTAATTGCTTTTGATTTATTGTAGAGATGAGGTCTCGCCAAGTTGCCCAGGCAGGTCTCGAACCTGCAGGCTCAGGCAATCCACTCACTTGGGCCTCCCAAAGCGTGGGATTACAGGATGAGCCACCAAGCCCAGCCACTTGTAAGTTTTAAGGAAGAGAGGTTAAGAGGACCTTCCAAGTTGCTTTATCTATGCACACCAGGACAGAAAAGTCGTAAAGGTCTCAGAGCAGGGGGATAAAGAGTTTTCCTGCTTTTGTCTTTCAGGAACCTGAGTAGTGGCAGGGAACTGAGTACAACAGTGTGTGAAAAAAGGCCCCTAGATAATTCAGTGTACCTACCATGGACTCATGGCTGTGGTTTTTCCACAGACCTTTAATCATTCCTTCTTTAGGACTGCTACAAAACAATTCATATGTGATGGGGATATTCAAAGTCTCAAATGACGCCAGAAAAGTTATACATTTCAAATAAGATCTGGAAAACAGAGATGTTTGTAAGAATAATTTTCATGGGCTACATGTACATTTAAAATAAAAGCCACCACATGGAAATATTAGGCCAGTTTTTATCTATCTATCATCTATCTATCTGAGTTGGAGTCTCACTCTGTCGCCCAGGCTGTAGTGCAGTGGTACGCTCCCGCCACCGTAGCCTCGACCTGCTGGGCTCCGGCGATCCTTCCGCCTCAGCCTTCCAAATAGCCGGAATTACAGGCATGCGCTACCACGCCCGGCTGATTTTTTGATTTATTGTAGAGATGAGGTCTCGCCTGCCCAGGCGGGTCTCGCGCGAGCTCAGGCAATCCACTCACCTCAGCCTCCCGAAGGCGCGGGATTACAGGCTGAGCCACCGAGCACGGCTCATTAAAAAAAAATTTATTGTAGAGATAAGGTCTCACCAAGTTGCCCAGGCTGGTCTCTAATCCCTGGACTCAGGCAATCCTCTCACCCCAGCCTCCCAAAGTGCTGGGATGACAGGTGTGAGCCATTGTACTCAGCTCAGTTTGTCTTTAAATGTTAACTTTGGGTTTCTGTATTCACTGAATATAACATTAGATAGAAATCAATTGAATAAAATAATGAAAACATTTCGTTTCTAAATGTCTCCAAGAAACAACAGAAACAAGATGTTCTCAAAGGCCTGTTTCCCCTTGGTCAAAATGTTAAGGATACTCCAGGCAACAGAACTGCAAACATAACTATGGTAATGTACTTCTTTGAGTTTAGGGGCTTAAAAGCCATACAGTTCCAAAAAATGATCTCTTTTTTTTTTTTTTTTTTTTTTGAGTTGGAGTCTCACTCTGTCGCCCAGGTTGGAGTGCAGTGGTCGCTCCTGGCCACCTCAGCCTCGACCTGCTGGGCTCCGGAGATCCTTCCGCCTCAGCCTTCCAAGTAGCTGGAACTACAGGTGCGTGCTACCACACCCAGCTAATTTTTTATTTATTGTGGAGATGAGGTCTCGCCAAGTTGCCCGGGCGGGTCTCGAACCCACGGGGCTCAGGCAATTCACTCACCTCAGTCTCCCAAAGCGTGGGATTACAGGCTGAGCCACCAAGCCCGGCTTGATCTATTTAATATAATTTTTATAAATTCTACTTACTTTACTTCTTCAATGGGTTTTTTAAAGAGAGATTCTATAGTTTCCTTGTCAGCCAAATAGAGGAGACACTGAAGAGCTCGTGTTCTGTGGGCAAAAGTTAACTGATGTACACCTAATGTCTGTAAAACCAAACAAAGTGTGAAGAGTTGCACACCTGTACACCACAGCTGAATAAATTTCAACTTAAGTAACATAGGCAACATAATTTTTTTAAAAAATTAAAGTATATCTCTGCCCTTAAGGAATCTACTGTGTAGAACAGTGGTTTTCAACATGTGGTACAAGGACCTCCAAAGGGGCATTTCTGAGACCCTTTCAGAAAGGCAAGGTTCAGAACTATATTAATGATAATGCTAAGATATTATCTGCCTTTTCCACTGTGTTGATATTTGCCCTGATGGTGGAATGGCAACAGTGGGTGAAATCGCTGGCAGAATTGAGGCAGGAGCCCTCAGTTGTTGCAGTAGCCTCTGTATCCAGGCATACCCTGGCAGTGCTGAAGCAAAGAAGACTTTTACTTAAAAATGTTCTTGAAGCAGTAAAAATTAATTTTATTAAACCTCAACTCTTGGATATATAGTCAGTCTTGCATATCCATGGGTTCTGCATTCATGGAGTCAACGACCAGCAAATCAAAAATATTTGAGGGAATAAAAAAAAGTTCCAAAAAGCAAAATTTGAATTCGCCTTGGGCCAAGTACTGCAATGACTTCACACAAGTGAAGTGATGTGTAGGCATTATATTAGGTATTACAGATAATCTAGGGATAATTTAAAGTATATAGGAGGATGTGTGTAGGTTATATGGAAATACTATACCATTTTATATAAGGAACTTGAGCATCCTCAGATTTTGGTACCCTAGGAATCCTGGAACAAATCTCCCACATGTACCAAGGGATGACTATATATCATTCATATGAATTCACATTTCAATATTCGTACAACTATCAATCATTCATTTATTAAGTAAAATGCATTCTTTAGCATTCTGTATGTGAAGTACACGTGAAGCTCACTGCAAGGAAAAGCACTTACACAGCTGAGCTATGAGTTGCACTAGCCACTTGTGCTGGAATACCATTTCTACTTGAAAGAATAACTAAAAAATAGTCATATGTCTTTTCTGTGCAAAGAAAAAAGGAGGATTTTCTCCTTCCTGTCATGGACTTAAAATCAGCACCTCAGACTCTTCCTTTTCTTCCTTCTCTCTAAGAATCATTTGCCTACTGACTCCAACCCCCACCCCCCTCTGCTCCAGATGCCTCAGAGGACATTTCTGTATGCAAATGTTTGAAGCCAAGGGTCTGTGGCCTTTAGAGGAGAATGCAATTTCAGTTTAGCTGGAGTATAGTGGGGACGGTGCTAGTAGCCTGATAATGCCAGGCTATGAGGTCGTAGTGGAAACTTTTTTCAATGGCCAGTTTGTTTGGCCCCTGGTATCAGGAATGTTGACTGACCAGGGAGTTAATCACTGTGAATGCAGATAACCTGTGGGAACTGTCAACAAATGCACCATTCAGTCTGCTAAGCAGATGTTACTGGAGCCAGCACTAAATGGAGCATGGCAGATATAACAATCCTTGTTTATGAGGGGAGATAGACTTTGAGTAAGTATGTACGTGAGCATTACCTGAATCATCTGGCAATGAAATCAAGCATGATAAATACACAGGAAAAAAATGTTAAGCTGAGATGCACAGATGAATTTTGATTAAGTTTTTAGACTTACAGATGTAGCTGAAGTGGCAAATACAAACAGCATTCTTGAACTATAATCCATTGGATGAGACAGGAGGAGATATTGCATTCTGGAAAAATAAATTTTTAATTATTTATTTCTGAATTTAGTGATAGATTACCAAAATAATAGACTTATGTTTCTTTCCACTAGAAAAGCCATTAGGCATCCCAAATGTAGGCTGGAAGGATTATGGGTCAATAGCATTGCTGCTGTCCCCTTTAAAGGATGCTTAATCCTTTCTTGAGTTCTTTCATAGCTAAAGAAGGCAATACAGATAACAAATGCCAGGTCTCAGCCTTCTCATCTACACAATAACCAGCCAGTCTCTGATAATTTAAACTCTATTTAAGAAATTAATACAAACCATAGTTGTAAAGTCCCTTGAATACTACTACACATGGGAAATTCTGTTTTACTACTACCCAGGATCTTGTTAGTGGCACATTTCAACCTCTAACTCAGGGCAGGCTGGCCCCTCCCAGGGAAGGGCAAGATGGACCAGACAGATTGGAGAAGATGTAGGGTGGCACTTATGATGAAAAAAGTCGGAAGTTATGAACTTTGCATGAAGTAGCCTTTTGGGATTTCCTTTCTTTCTTCTCTCTTTGAATTGCTTCCCTCTAAGACTTTCTATGTGGCTGGTTCAATTAGACACTCCAGGAGCTACCTCTTGCTTGAAAAAAGGTGACTTTGCCCTTAAAAACAAGGTCATGGTGAAGGAAAATCCAAAGGCAAGGAGGACATGGCATGGGTGGCCAGGGCAACTCTGCTCCAAACGAGGGGAAATCCTTTTCTTGGATTTGTCTTTCTGCAGGGCCAGTATAGGATGTACGGCCTCCCAAGCCAGCTTGACCTACTTTTGGTCCAGGAATGGCAAAAAACTGGTGTGTATGCCACCACACCCTCTCTGTGCCTATGCCAGTCATCATTAATGGATTGCCACATCCTTTCTGATTTGGACCCAGATACAGTCTTCACATTAGATAAAATCAGCATGATTTTCTTGGTCTCAGTCACAGGTTAGAATGGCAAAAGGAATCTGGTGGCCCATATCTGAGCCACTCCAGCTTACCAGGGTGAGAGAACATACAGGGGGTCTGGGGCAAAAATCCCAGCTAATAGTTTTCCTTTCCTTGAGATGTACTCTCTACTAAAGATATTCCAGAAAACTTTAACATCTGTAGGAGCTCACTGAAGGTTCAGAAATTCTGGGTCTTGGGAGTCTCTGATTTATTCTCATTGGAGATACTGATAGCTATATAAAAATGAATAGATTCTTCTCAGTGTCCGTGACTCAAAATATATCAAGAGAGTCTTTTATAAACCAACCTATGGCCAGGCACGGTGGCTCAAGCCTGTAATCCCAGCACTTTGGGAGGCTGAGACGAGAGGATTGCCTGAGCCCAGGAGTTCGAGAGCAGCCTGGGCAACTTGGTGAGACCTCATCTCTACAAAAATCATAAAATTAGCCGGGTGTGGTAGCTAGTGCCTGTAGTTCCAGCTTCTTAGAAGACTGAAATGGAAGGATCGCCTGAGCCCAGCAGGTCGAGGCTGGGGTGGCCATGAGCATGTCACTGCACTCCAGCCTGGGCGACAGGGTGAGACTCCAACTCAAAAAAAGAAAAAAAATCCAACCTCTGAACCATTTAAGATACAGGTAAATGTAAGTAAAGTAAGAGTACCTTCGGAGTGCTTCGTCTTCTTGAAGTTCAAATAATTCTGACGGTTTCTTTGAAAAAGTAGAAAAAAGATCAACTTAAGCAAGTATGTGACTCACAAACTTTCATCTTATGAAATCTGCTAGATGAAAAACGCAAAGTAAGATTGTTTGCATAGAAAAATTATGATGCAAATAATTTATCAAGAGATTTTTCTTAAATATTAGGTTTACTTACATTCATTCATTCAACAAATATTTACTGAGCACTTGCTATGTAATAGGCACAATTCTAAGTACATGGGTTGCCTGCCAAAAACAAACATTCCTCTCCTTCTGGAGCTTATGTTCACTGGATAGTTTTTATTTCATTTTATTTTATTTTTTTTGAGTTGGAGTCTCACTCTGTCGCCCAGACTGAAGTGCAGTGGCCGCTCCTGGCCACCGCAGCCTTGACCTGCTGGGCTTTGGCGATCCTTCCGCCTCAGCCTTCCAAGTAGCTGGAATTACAGGCATGCGCCACCACGCCCGGCTGATTTTTTGATTTATTGTAGAGATGAGGACTTGCTGCCCAGGCGGGTCTTGAACCTGCAGGCTCAGGCAATCCACTCACCTCAGCCTCCTAAAGGCGCGGGATTACAGGCTGAGCCACTGAGTCCGGCTACTGGATAGTTTTTAAAAGGAAAAGACTCCATGAGTTTTAAATGAGCCATTCAACAATTCAGTATATATATATTGGGACTTACAAAGCACTGTACTAGGTACTATATATAGGTGTACCATTCCTGGCCTCGAGGAACTTTTAGTTTGTACTTCGAACGTATGTATAAGTTTAAAAAAATCTATAAATGCTGATTTCTAAGAGTCAATCACAGATTTTATGTGGCCTAGATATGCTTCTAACTCCTATTTCTCCTGAAGCACAGTCCTCACTCTTAGTAAATGCTTAAAAAAAATACTTGTTGAATCAAATGCCATGTGATAAAAACTACTGATTAAAAACCTAATGTCCTGTCAGTTATACTATTTATTTACAAATATGTAGATTTTCTTCCAAGAATATCTGTATATCTGCCTAAGAATTATAGAATCTACCTATTACATTTTCTGCCTGAAAATTCAGAAGAAATAGTACAGAAAATTCTGGATTTGGATTACTAAATCCTAACATAAATTTTAGATGTAAATAATACTATTTCAAAAGAGCTGATGTAATGTGCCTTTGAGTGTGATCCACTGAAAAGAACACATCACCTGTATAGTATTCTTGCCAAAAAAGCATAAGCTGAATCAAATTATAAGAAACATTAGCAAATACAAAATGAAACATTTTATAAACCAACTGGTCTTCACCCTTCAAAAACATCAATCTCCCATCACAGTTAAAACAGATTCAAGTATAGATGCTAAATTAGGGTGTGTGGGAGTGGAGGGAAGAGGTTTAAAGAGGAACAGAATGTATTGTATAATCTCAAGATATTTCCTTTAGTAATTAAAAAAGGAAAAATAGTAACTGTGGAGTAGAGAAATAGATAACACGTTAACCGAGTTATCTCAACTAACATCACCTGTAAGGGCAAACAGACATCATGTGCCTCCAGGTAACATACCCTGAGAAGGATATGATATCATTTATGATGCCCAAAATACACAATTTTACTCTTCTCATGAGGCAATATGAGACAAGCCCAAATTGGGAGTTCAATAGTTTTTTTTTTTTTTTTTTTTTAGTTGGAGTCTCACTCAGTCGCCCAGACTGGAGTGCAGTGGCCACTCCCAGCCACCGCAGCCTCAACCTGCTGGGCTCTGGCGATCCTTCCGTCTCAGCCTTCCAAGTAGCTGGAACTACAGGTGCGCGCTACCATGCCTGGCTAATTTTTTAAATTTATTGTAGAGATGAGGTCTCGCCAAGTTGCCCAGGGGGGTCTTGAACCCGCAGCCTCAAGCAATTCACTCACCTCAGCCTCCCAAAGAGCGGGATTACAGGCTGAGCCACTAAGCCCGGCCCAATAGTTTTTTTTAAAGTAAGGTTTTATTTACTCTGTTGTCCAAGCTGGAATGTGATGGCACAATTCTAGGTCATCTCAGTCTGCAACTCCTGGGCTCAAGGGATCCTCCTGTGTCAGCCTCCCAAGTAGCTGAGACTACAAGCATGCGCCACCATGCCTGGCAAATTTTTAAAATTTTTTGTAGAGATGAGGTCTTGCTATGTTGTCCAGGCTGGTCTCGAACTCCTGGGCTCAAATGATCCTCCTGTCTCTGCCTCCCAAAGTGCTGGGATTACAAGCGTGAGCCACTGTGCCCAGCCCAAATTGGAAGTTTATAAAATAGCTGGCCTACACTTTTCAAAAATGTCAGTGTCAAGAAGGATTAGGAAAAGTAATGGAACTGTTCTGTATTGAAACAGATTGGAGACATGACAAACAAAAGCAAAGCATAATTCTGGACAAGATTCTGGACCTAAGGGAAAAGTTTTGTTATAAACAATATTGGAGAAACATTTTCAATAATGTTATTTATAAAGTTAAAAATGTTTCCTCACTCCTAAAACATACTTCTCCCTAGATATTTTTGCCACTTTGTACATTCTAAATATAGCAGTATGGAGGGCTAAATCAACAGATTTCAGCACAGTTTTGGTCATTTTGGTGCCAAACTTGACAGACTATGTCGTTGGACATCACTATTGTTCTTTTACCTGCAAATCGCTTTGTTACTCCAGGTGCCGTTCATGGTGATTACAGACTGTTTGCGACTATTGTTCCTAGCAAGAGGAAACTTCTGTTCTAGGAACTTAAGTGTTCCCGAACATAAATGAATTTAAGACACTTGAATAAAAATTTCAGCATAGTGAGGTTTCAAAATTCACAGAGCTGATTCAAAGACATTCTTATGACTTTTCCCAAGATTGATCTTTTTAGATATAAAATACTTTCTGCATTTATTAGCTATGTCTATCTCTGATGCAAGCAACACACCTTCCATTTGGGGGACAGCTCAGAGAGGTGAGAGCATCGTCTCCCATTTCTCTGGTGACTTCTTGGTTACAATGGAGTAGAAGATCTTGCTTAACTCAAAATAGTAATCTATTTTTTTTTTTTTTTTTGAGTTGGAGTCTCACTCTGTCACCCAGACTGGAGTGCAGTGGCTGCTCCCGGCTACCACGGCCTCGACCTGCTGGGCTCCGGCAATCCTTCCACCTCAGCCTTCCAAGTAGCCGGAATTACAGGCATGTGCGACCATGCCCAGCTGATTTTTGATTTATTGTAGAGATGAGGTCTCGCTGCCCAGGGGGGGTCTCGAACCCTCAGGCTTAGGCAATCCACTCACCTCAGCCTCCCAAAGGTGCGGGATTACAGACTGAGCCACCGAGCCCGGCTAGTCTTCTATTTTTAATAGAAACTTTAAAAATACTTAACATGAAATTATTATAAAGTTGTTTCCTTTAGAAACCAGAGCTATTTATTTGCATTTAAAGCAATGTTTATTATTTGTACTGATTCTTATCTCTCTGTGTCAATAAATCCAGGATAGTGTCTGTGTGGTTCAAAAAAAAAAGAACATTATTGGAACAATTGGTTTAACTGTAAAATGGACCACAAGTTCAAGTACCGTATCAATATTAAATTTTATGATTTTGATAATTACATTGTAGTTAAGTAAGATAAAAACTCTGTTCTTAGGAAATATACTTAAATATTACGGGCAAATGAGCATGACAAAATGCAATTTACTCTCAAATGGTTCAGAAAAATATTATGAGTGTATCTATTATAGAGAGAGTAAAGAAAATATGGATCTGGGTGAAGAGTATACAGTAATTCTTTTATACTGTTTTTTCAACTTTTCTGTACATTCAAAATTATTACAGAATAGAAAGCTAATCACATGAATCTGAGTCAAAGAATAGGCCACTTCTTTTATACTATAATGTGCTGAAATCATCAACCTAAAAGGTAAAATAGCTATAAAACAATATTTAAACAAAAAGAAAAAAGCAAACAAGTTCATTAAAACTCTGCTCAGGCACAGTTGTTCACACCTGCAATTCGAGTACTTTGGAAGGCCAAGACCAGAGGATCACTTGAGCCTAGGAGTTTAAGATCAGCCTGGACAACACAATGAGACCTCATCTCTACAAAAAATAAAAAAATTAGCTCGGCATGGTGGCACATGCCTGGCGTCCCAGTAACTTGGGAGGCTGAAGTCAGAGAATCGCCTGAGCCTAAGAGGTCAAGGCTACAGTCAGCCGTGATTGCATCACTGCACTCCAGTCTGGGTGACAGAGCAAGACCCTATCTCTAAAAATAAATAAAATAATGGCCAGGTGTGGTGGCTCATGCATGTCATCCCAGCACTTTAGGAAGCTGAGGCAGAAGGATTACTTGAGGCCAAGAATTCAAGGCCAGCCTAGGCAATAAATGTGAGACCTTTGTCTCTACGAAGAAAAAAAAAAAAGACTGGCCAGGCATGGTGGCTCATACCTGTAACCCTAGCACTTTAGGAGTGATTGAGGCAAAAGGATCACTTGAGCCCAGGAGTTTAAGACCAGCCTGGGTAACACAGTGAGACCTCATCTCTATAAAAAATTTTTAGGCTGGGCATGGTGGCTCACACCTATAATTCCAGTACTTTGGGAAGCTGAGGCGAGAGGACTGCCTGAGCCTAAGGGTTTGAGACCAACCTGGGCAACATGATGAGACCTTGTCTCTATAATAAATCAAAAAATTAGCTGGGCATGGTGGCACGTGCATATAGTTTCAGCTACTTGGAAGGCTGAGGCAGAAGGATTGCCTGAACCCAGCAGGTCGAGGCTGCAATGGCCACGAGTGTGCCACTGCACTCCAGCCTGGGTGACAGAGTAAGACTCTGACTCAAAGAAAAAAAAAAAGAAAAAAGAAAAAAGAAACCAGCCTGGGCAATAGAGAGACCTTGTCTCTACAAAAAAGTTAAAATTAAAAAATAATTATTCAGGGATGGTAGCATGTGGCTGTAGTCCCAGCCACTTGGGAGGCTGAGGCAGAAGAACTGTCTGAGCCTAGGAGTTTGAGGCTGTGGTGAGCAATGATCTTGCCACTGCACTGTAGCCTAGGTGACAGAGTGAGACCCCAACTCAAAAAAGGAAGGAAGGAAAGAAGGAAGGAAAAACTCATCAGATAACAGAGGATAACAAAATGAACAAAAGTTCCTTCTTTGAAGAGTCTGTGCTAATTAGAAGGTTGTATGGTGTGGAATAAATTTCTAGCTTTTGAGAAGAAGCCATTAGCTCATACTCAACCAGAGAGTCCTGACGAGTGAGTACTTACTTCACCAGGTTTTGTTGAAGGGCATAGCCATTTTTCCAACAACATGTCCCAGATTTTTTCCAAATCAATTTCATTGATTTCAGCTATTTCTTTAGCTGCTGCATGAATATCTAAGACATTCAAGATAAAGAGTTAACAAAAAGAAAAACTCAAGTTTTCAATATAAGATATCTGGGAATCAAAATGATAGATCTTCTTTCTTTTTTTTTTTAAAAGCAGGATTTATTGAGAGGACAGAAAAGCTCCCACAGTGGGAGGAGACCTGAGGGAGTTGCCAGATAGTTCTTCTTAAACAAAACAAAAAAACAAGAGTTTTATCCTCACCAGGATAATCTTTGCCAGATGAATTCTGAGCTCTTTGATTGATGCTAGGATGTTCATACAGAGTGACAATGAGATGCGCTGGCTTTCCGATCACTCTTAAATACTCCTCAGTGTTTAACTTGTGGGCTATGAGCACAGCTTCTGTGCCTGACCGCCGATACTGTATATGAAGCTTCTTCAACAAAGCCTCAGCTTTTCCACGCTTTTCATCCTTTTAAAATATTCCAAGCAAAAAGACAATCTTATTCTATAAATCTCGCTGAGGCTAAGAATCCATCTTTTTATTTTTTTTGGTGTCTCACTCTGTCACCCAGGCTAGAGTGTAGTGGCACACTCATGGCCATCCCAGGGTCGACCTGCTGGGCTCCAGTGATCCTTCCACCTCAGTCTTCCAAGTAGCTGGAACTACAGGCACGTACAACCCGTCTGGCTAATTTTCGATTTATTATAGAGACGAGGTCTCGCCAAGTTGCCTGGGCTGATCTCGAACCCGCGGGCTCAGGCAATCCACTCAACTCAGCCTCCCAAAGTACGGGATTACAACCTGAGCTACCAAGCCCAGCCAAGAATCCATCTTTATCAATCACAGTCTCCCTTCCTTAGTTATACCCTTAGGCATCTACCAAAGTCTTGGCTGTCTTTCTCCATTTTAGGCCCTGGAGAAGGTATGCTGAGCAAGTAGAATTTTTTTTTTTGAGTTGGAGTCTGACTCTGTCACTCGGACTGGAGTGTCTCGACCTGCTGGGCTCCGGCAATCCTTCCACCTCAGCCTTCCAAGTAGCCAGAACTACAGGCACGCGCTACCACGCCCGGCTAATTTTTTGATTTATTGTAGAGATGAGGTCTCGCCAAGTTGCCCAGGCAGGTCTCGAACCCAAGGGCTCAGGCAATCCATTCACCTCAGCCTCCCAAAGCACTGGGATTACAGGCTGAGCCACCGAGCCCGGCGAGCAAGTATAATTTAATTAAGAAGAAAGAGGAGCCTTCAATCTGAAGTTCAGACATACCTGCGATGGCATATTCTGTAGCCACCTCTCAGCTAAAGAAAGGCAGAATTTCAAAGCAGACATCTTGAAGGAACCTAAAAAAAATTACAGAAAAGATCTACAGGCAAATTTTAATTCTTTCAAGAAAATGTATTTGTCAGATTAGCAAGTTTTGTAGTTTATAAAAATGTATATTCATAGTAGAAAACAATTTAAACAGGACAGAAAGATACAATTTAGAAAATAAAAGTCACAGAGGTCCTCGTCAGCCTCCATTCCTATTTTGTAGATTTTTATATTCTTCCCAAAAGTGTTTTGTGCGTATGTGTGCATGCATGTGCATTTTAACCCTAATGGGATAAATCATACATGCTCTAGCATAATTTGCTGTCCTTACTTTATATCTTAGATATCTTTCCAAATCAGCTATGTAGTATTGTATTTTAGGAACATGCTCTATTTTTTTAAGCCAGTTCCTGACTTATAAGTGTTTTTTAAAGAATTGTTACTTTCAATTTCTGTTACAACCAAAAATGTGGCAGGAAATGCCTGTGTTTGTGTACTTGTTTGGTTACACAAGCATATCTAAGGATTCATCTTTGAAAGTGCGATTAGTTAGATATTAGGAAGTGCATATCACTTCCTATTCCTGTCAAAGGCCATACCCTGAGGAGGACACAAGGAGGCGCTGGAGGGTGCCAGGGTGCCTGGATTCCTCATCTGACCAGACAGCAGGGAGTCCTGCTACCTTCACTTGAATTTGTTAGCATTTGGTAATGCCACAAGTGAAGAGAACCAGGCACACATATTTTTAAAGTGCCATACTGTTATTCCTTAAAGATACAAAAGCAGTACCTTTTTTTACTGCAATTTTTAAGAAAGAATCCTTACCTTCAGGGATATCCTGGGCAAGACTGATGGCAATAGCTACAGCCCACTCTGGGTTGACTATAGATAATAAGTAGGATTCAATGGTCTGCGTGAGCTTAGTGATTTCCTTGCTCATCAGTGTTGAGGATTTAGCTTGTGTTAATTTCAGGAGCTTTGGCTTCAGTTTTTTTTCAAAAACTTGTTTGGCTGTAGACACGTACAGAGTGTCCAGGGAGAACTTTAAAGAAAAATAAAGTTAAGGCTGATTTATGTGTTCACCTTTAAGGTTTTATCACGAAAGCAGCATAAAAAATATTATACACAGGATCAGAATTAATTATAGGACCCACAAATGTCTTACAAAGTTTTAACCCATTACCTTCATTAATTTAGATATTAAGAGCAGTGTTGGGAAGGACTCTTCACTGAGCTCTGCAGCTAGAAAGGAAACAAAGAGAATATGATTTGCCACAAGTGAAGTTTTTGGCTATTCAGTAAAATTCATAAGAAGTTAATGAACATACAGAGAATCCTCCAGAAGTTCTGTGCTGTGCCAAAGAATATTAGGTGAAAAGGCAGTCTAGTTTGAGCAGTCGGTGGCAAAGTTATGACATGTTCCAACATATACTGGTATTCTAGGTCCATTGGAGGAGAAATTCTTCTGTATGAATTCAAATGTTTCAGAATACCCAGTGCCTACATTAAAATAAACAACATTTTCCTGTAAGAATAACCCAATGCTAAACTGTTTTAAAATCATGTAACTCTATACCATCAAAAGTTGCTATTCCTGAGATAAGTCTTGTTTTTATAATGACGATCACTACCTTTTTTGGCTTCCCTTTAATTTTACTCTTCTAAACCATAATTTATATAATCATTAAAGAAATCACACTAGGAGAAACAAATAATAGGATGTTTTGTAAATTACAGTTTGCAATTTTCTACCTAATTAATAAAGTACTTGATTTCGTAGTGGCTCACGCCTGTAATCCCAGCATTGTGGGAGGCGAAAGCAAGAGGATTGTCTGAGCCCACGGGTTTGAGACCAGCCTGGACAACTTGGTGAGAACTCATCTCTACAATAAATAGGTGGCTATGAACATGCCACTGTACTCCAGCCTGAGTGACAGACTAAGACTCCAACTCAAAACAAAACAAAACAAAAAACCACAAACTTGATTTGATTTTAAATAATAGAGGCTGTAGATCTCTATACTAGTATACTTCTCATATTTATATTTTATATCTGGGGGCTTATACAACCTTTTGAATCAACCTATTTTCTTTCAATTACTAAAATCTAATGAAAAAATATAAAAGCTACAATGATCAAAATTCAGAAATGATTAAGAAGCTAATGGAAGTACTAAGACACAGTTGAGTGAGTCCTGAACCTATCCAATAAAAAAAAAGCTGAATAAGCCGGGCTCGGTGGCTCAGCCTGTAATCCCGCGCCTTTGGGAGGCTGAGGTGAGTGGATTGCCTGAGCCCGCGGGTTCGAGACCCACCTGGGCAATTTGGCGAGACCTCATCTCTACAATAAATCAAAAACTCAGCCAGGCGTGGTAGCGCACGCCTGTAATTCCGGCTACTCGAAAGGCTGAGGTGGAAGGATCGCCGGAGCCCAGGAGGTCGAGGCTGTGGTGGCCGGGAGCAGCCACTGCACTCCAGTCTGGGTGACAGAGTGAGATTCCAACTCAAAAAAAAAAAAAGCTGAATGCACTTCTGAGCCCCAAGTCCTTTTCTTCTTACTAGATGGCAGATAATGCTGCCTTAGTTCTTCACAAATACTCCTAGAGTGTCTTTATAATCTTGGACAGCAGGCGAGGCTATTTAAATCACCTCAATATAGCACAAATAGGATGAAAACAATTGATAAAATAGGACTTACATAAAGATATTTTTACTTTTGTATTTCTAGAATAAAGTGCAGGGTATAAAGGGAGCTCAAAGGATAATCTAGAAAGATGCTAGATAACTATAATATGATTTATTATCCAAACAAAAGTATAACACTTATTATACCTGGTTAATATTAACATTGGTTATCTTTTCATCAGCTCGTTCTATAACTTTCAGGACAACTTCGATCATTTCATAGTCATAGGGATCCAACTGTATAAAAACAAAAATATGTCAAAACTTGAAAGGATATCCCCATGCTGATAGTTTTACTCAATTATGTTCATCAGTACAGATCACAAATACAAAATCACAAGTGCACTACAATGTTAAAGTAAATTAACTTTTTAAAAAATGAACTAGAATTTTCTTATCTCTAAAATTACCTCTACTAAGATAAACATACATGCCTAAAAGATGCTCTTAAGGTACTAAAAATATAGAAAAAGAAACATATGACCAAAATTTCATGGTTTTATAAGATTTTAAAATTAAAGTTTTGTTTCTTCCATTTATGAGGAAAAAATCAGAACAGGAAGAAATGCGCTTTTCTTGGAAAGAACGTAACTAAAATTGTGGACCTCCAAGCAAAGGTTTCTCAAAGGATTCTGTTTTAGCTCTAACTATATAACATAAAACGAGAATTAATTGGGTGGCATCTATACATACATATAAAAAGGGAGTATTCTCTTTGCTTCTTGTTTCTGCCCATTCTACTTCTTTTTTTTTTTTTTTAAGTCAACAAAAGTCATATGAGAAGCAACATGGAACAAAGTGGGAAGATGATATTTTCTATCTAGAAAATCTGAACAAGTCTGTATAAATTTTAGTTGAATTACAGGCAAAATATAAACTGAAGAATTTCTGGCAATCTTATTTCTCCTGCCATCCACCTTCATTCCCCCATAAAGCTACTCCTTGTCCTAAAAATCCCAATTCTCAAAAAAAAAAAATAATCAGACAATAGCTGGATGCAGTGGCATGCACCTATAGTCCCAGCTACTCAGGAGGCTGTGGTAAGAGGATCGCTTGAGCCCAGGAGTTTAAGGCCAGCCTGGGCAACATAGTGAGACTCCATCTCTTAAAAAAAAAATTGGCTGGGTGCGGTGGCTCATGCCTGTAATCCCAGCACTTTGGGAGGCCGAGGTGAGAGGATTGCCTGAGCCCACAGGTTTGAGACCAGCCTGGGCAGCTTGGTGAGACCTCATCTCTGAAAAAAATTAAAATAAAACAAACAAGAGTATGAAAACAGTATGAAGATATTCATTGTAGTAATTTATAATAATAAAATGTATATGCCTATAGTCCCAGCTACTCAGGAGGCTGAGGCAGAAGGACTGACTGAGCCCATGAGGCTGAGACTGCAGTGAGCCGTGATCATGACTGCACTCTAGCCTAGGTGACAGAGTGAGACCCTGACTCAAAAATAAATAAATAAATACAATTTTTAAAAAATTTAAATGTTCATTCACAAAAAGTTGGTTAAAAACAGTATGTTTGCTGGACACAGTGGCTCATGCCTGAAATCCCAGCACTTAGGGAAGCCGAGCCAAGAGGACTACCTGAGCCCAGGAATTTGAGACCAGCTTGGGCAACAAGGTGAGACCTTGTACTACAATAAATACAATTAGCTGGGTGTTGTGGTGCAGGCCTGTAGTCCCAGATACTTGGAAGGCTAAGGTGGAAGGACTGCTTGAGCCCAGCAAGTGGACACTGCGGTACTCATGATTGTGCCACTGCACTGCACCCTGGGCAACAAAAGTGAGAATCTGACTTAAAAAACAACAATAACAAGAACAGTATGCTTTATCCACATAGTTGAATAATAAATATGCATTGGCCAGAAATGATATTTCCTACGTGAGGGCCTAAAAAGAAATTGTTTTTAAATGAGTTATGTGTCTAGGCACTAACATGTAATAACAATATGCTAAGTGAAAAATCAAGGAAACAGAATAGTATGCTTTGTATAGGATAATCACCACACAAAATTATTAACATTATTATCTCTAGGGAGTGAGTGGGGTCATAGGGAAATTTTCTTTTTTGATTTATACATTTCTCTCTAGTTTGATCTTTTTTCAAAAAATGTGTGCTGTTTTAAAAATTCTGGAGAAATAGGCTGGGTTTGGTGGCTCAGCCTGTAATCCCAGCACTTTGGGAGGCCTAGGTGAGTGGATTACTTGAGCCTGTGGGTTCAAGACCTGCCCCGGCAACTTGGTGAGCCCTCGTCTCTACAATACATAAAAAATTAGCTGGGTGTGGTAGTGTGCACTTGCAGTTCCAGGTACTTGGAAGGCTGAAATGGAAGGATCACCAGAGCCCAGCAGGTCGAGGCTGTGGTGGCTGGGAGTGTGCCACTGCACTCCAGTCTGGGCAACAGAGTGAGACTCCAACTCAAAAAAAAAAAAAAATCTGAAGAAATAATCTATATCTGTTTCGAAAAAAAGACAGGAAAACTGTTGTATTAAGCTGTATTATAAAAAAAAATCTATAATTATTTCAGAAATACAAATTTATAAAAATATAGAACTTATGCATTCAATTTGTTACTATCTGTATGTAATTAATTAATGGTGGGAGGGATGTTTGAAAGGACCTGATACATTCATTTTTACCATTCTTCTACCTTATGTAGTATTCCACTTAGACTGATGACCAGATCTTTTGTGCTCGTCAGTAAAGGAACCATTTCGAGGGCTTTGTCCAGGAGTTTGGAATGCTGCTGCTTTGTAGACTCCATGCTTACATCTCCCTGGCTTTGGCTGGCATTAGTGTTATGGAACAGTGTTTCAATGAATAGCTGAAGCGCTGCATCACAGTCCAACTGAAATGTGCTAAAGAAAGTATTCAATTACAAGCAGATCTCCCTAAATGAATGAATTTCAACGCAAAGTTAAGTATATGCTCCCATCAATGAAACAACTTTCCCACTGTCCAGTCCCATAATCTGAATGAACTACCTATCAGCAAAGCTAATTACTGCCTTTTAAAAATCAGATATTGGCTAGGCTTGGTGGCTCAGCCTGCAATCCCAGCACTTTGGGAGGCCGAAGCAAGGAGACTGCCTGAGCCTGCAGGTTTAAGACCAGCCTGAGCAACTTGGTGAGACCTTGTCTCTACAATAAATCAAAAACTAGCCGGACATGGTAGCACGTGACTGTAGTTCCGGCTACTTGGAAGGCTGAGGTGGAAGGGATGCCAGAGCCCAGCAGGTCTTGGTTTAAAAAAGAACTTTTTTCTTTTTGAGAAGGCAAGAGTTTATTAAAAGACAGAAAAGCTCCCAAGTGGGAGGGGACCCAAAAGAGGACTGCCCGGTTTAAAAATTTATAGATTTTTAAATATTAAATTAGAAATTCTCCCAAAATCATACTTTTTATTAATTTTAAGATTAATTTGTTCCCTAAGTTGATCTAATTTAGAAGTTTAATTACTCAGAACACTATTCCCCAACTTTTCTGATCATAGAAATCATCTGAAACTCCTATTAAAGATCAGAGACTCCTAGGTCCCAGTTCAGACTTGCTGAGTCAGACCTGCCAGGAAGGTACAGAAATCTGTGTTTTTAACCAAGTGCCCTAGGTGATGCTTTTCCAGGAGCAAAGTTTGGGAAATACTAAACAGTGAATTTAAAAGCTGATAATCAAGCCGGGCTCGGTGGCTCAGCCTGTAATCCCGCGCCTTTGGGAGGCCGAGGTGAGTGGATTGCCTGAGCTCGCGGGTTCGAGACCCGCCTGGGCAACTTGGCGAGACCTCATCTCTGCAGTAAATAAAAAATGAGCTGGATGTGGTAGCGCACGCCTGTAATTCCAGCAACTTGGAAGGCTGAAGTGGAAGGATCGCCGGAGTCCAGTAGGTTGAGGCTACGGTGGCCGGGAGCGGCCACTGCACTCCAGTCTGGGTGACAGAGTGAGACTCTAACTCAAAAAAATAAAAATAAAATAAATAAAACAGAAGTTGATAATCCTAAGAGAATCTGGATTTACTCTGTTTGGAGGTGAGCAAAAGAAAACATTAGAAGTCATCTTTATCACTGTGTTCTCGCAGTAAGGATTATCAGTTTGTTAGGCTAACGGCAAAAATACAATTTACAGTTTAAAGAATTACCTGCAATATTCCAGAATGAGGCTCTTGTCCATATCTATATTCTCCACAAGAGCTTTAATGAGGTCTTTCTTGGTAAGAGAATGCTGCCTGAAAACTGGTTGAAAAGAAATCTAGAAATAAAAGGAGCAAAACAAAATCTCTAAACGAAAATATATTAGAATAAGGGCAACATTATGACTAGCCTTTTTGCTATCCTTTTTTATGCAGAAACCTTTTTCTATAGCTCCTCAAATTTTTATTCTTCTCATGCTACCCAACCCAACCACTATTCTGAGATTTGAGGTATATGTGGGACCAAAACCTCTCTTGGCCTTTTTATTAGTAAATTTTGGTTGTTGGTGTCAGTAGAACGTCAGTTCCATTACTGCACAGAAATCAGCCTTCAAAACATACACCATTTCTGTAGTTATTACCTTCCTGACAAGTCATTTGCAAATAATGTAAGATGCTTTACATTTTTGGTAATGACAAAGGGTTTTGTCTGTCTGTTCTTTTGCTAAGTCAAAAATAAGGGCCACTTACTTCCCCTTAATAAGAGTTTTTAAAGCATAGTATAGTTGTATATACATTTTAATATCATTTTTAACCAAATGGCAGCAGCGGAAAACAAAGTTATGAGGCTAAAGACTAGGCCTGAAATAGATAAATGTCAATTGATACTAGATATTAATATATACTAACAAGTGAGAAAGCTGAGCAAGTGAAAATGTCAGGTCCCTTTAATTTCTTTAAAAATACAGAAAAAGGAAATGAAGCAAAAAAGGCCCCGATTTCTGTGAAAGCACCAATGTGTATACTTACTATAACTCAAGTATATGAGTAAGCACCTATCCATTCTCCTCCCAAAGGAAAGGACGAGATCTTTGTTTTAAATTTTCCAACTGGGTAGTTATGAGAATGTATGATAGTTGTACAATGAATACTCACGCCAAATTTACCAAGACGAATACCCCACTGGGCATCAGTACTGAGTTCATCAAATTTAAGCCTCATTTCTATTTCCTGATAGAGACTGGCCAGCTCAGAGCCCACCAGAGATATTGCCTAAAAAATTAACATAGGGTTAAAGTTCAATCATAAATATAAGTTTTTCTAACACCTTTTGGATGAAACCCAACAAGAAAAATTATAATCTTTCTTTATGATAAGTGTAGAATGTCACATATTGCTTTATACAGTCATTATTACTTCTCTTTTTATTTTTTTGAGTCGGAGTCTCACTCTGTTGCTCAGACTGGAGTGCAGTCGCATGCTCACAAGCACTGCAGCCTTGACCTGCTGGGCTCAGGCCATCCTTCTGCCTTAGCCTTCCAGGTAGCTGGAATTACAGGCGTGCGCCACCATGCCCAGCTAGTTTTTTGACTTATTGTAGAGACAAGGTCTCTCTAAGTAGCACAAGCTGGTCTCCAACCCGAGCTCAGGCAATCCTCTCGCCTCTGCCTCCCAAAGTGCTGGGATTACAGGTGTGAGCCACCATGCCTGGCTTCTTCTTTTTTTCTTTTTTATTTTTTGAGTTGGAGTCTCACTCTGTCGTCCAGACTGGAGTGCAGTGGCTGCTCCCGGCCACCACAGCCTCGACCTGCTGGGCTCTGGCGAGCCTTCCGCCTCAGCCTTCCAAGTAGCTGGAAATACAGGCGTGCGCTACCACGCCTGGCTAATTTTTTGATTTATTGTAGAGATGAGGTCTCGCTGCCCAGGCGGGTCTCGAACCCGCGAGCTCAGGCAATCCACTCACCTCAGCCTCCCAAAGGCGCGGGATTACAGGCTGAGCCACCGAGCCCGGCTTCTTCTTTTTTTCTTAACACCAAGTTTACTTTATTAGAAATGTGCCAGGCCACGGAGACAATGACCAAATGAGGACATTACCTCTTATACAATATTTTGTTAATTCAGTTTTTTGTATGATGCCATGCATTTAGTCTGCCTTTCCTTTGTTTAAAAAAAGGCCAAACTTTAGTTATCTTGCAAGCAAAATCCTCACAACTGACAAATTTTAAAACAAACAATATCTAAGAGAAGTTTTCTATCTGCTAAACTTGTCCTAAAAAAAGAACCGACTCAGAGTCTAGGGTTTCAAATACACTAGAATAAGTATGAAATGTGAGGTTCTAAGGCTGCATACAGATTTTAAGAAATAAAGAAAGTATAATTCTTTGGGTTGAGCAATGCTCATGACTTGCATATACATTCACCAGTATGTCACAAAAAAGCTGGTAGAAATTATATGAATTAGCTCAACATTTCTTCCACACAATCTTTATGATTTGGTGGCAAAGCCAACTTCACTTCTCCCCCAGATACTTAATATTTCAAGAACTGAAGGGGTGCTTCCTTGAGGCATACCCAAATTTTGTCGTAATTCTGCCATGCTTTATCTATGAGCTTCCAGAGATTTTCAAACACGTCTTTTTGGGGTAAGAGAGTACAGTAACCCAATGCCAGGTCAAGATCCACCAGACGACAATTAAATACCTACGGGAAGAAAGTATCAAAATAAAGAAATTATTCACAATCCAAACAGAATTAAGTATCCCAAGGCTTACTTATCACCAAATTGAATTATAGATACTATGAAAGAACAAGTGTTTCACTAAAGTTATTTATAGTAACATAGTTCCAATGTGTTTGCTTAGGCATAATGTCCTGTATTAAAATCAGAAAATGTAAGAAAAGAGGGCCAAGTGGGGGGGGTGTCATACCAATAGCCCCAGCACTTCAGGAGTCTAAGGTAGGAGGATCACTTAAGCCCAGGAGTTCAAGACCAGCCTGGGCAACATAGTGAGACCTTGTTTCTGTAAAAAATTTTAAAAATTAGCCAGGTGTGGTGATGCTTGTAGTCCCAGCTACTTGGGAGGCTGAGAAGGGAGGATTGCCTGAGTCCAGGAGGTCAAGGCTGCAGTGAGCTGTGATTGTACCACTGTAGTCCAGCCTGGGTGACAGACTGAAACTCTGTCTGGAGAGAAAGAAAAAGAGGGAAAGAGGGAGGGAGGAAGAGAAGGAGGGAGGGAGGGTGGGAGGGAAGAAGAAATGTAAGGAAAGCACTCTGACAAGTTCTGTAGAGCACAGAACTCTTCTAAGATGAAACAAAGGCCAGCGCAGTAGCTCATGCCTGTAATCTCAGTCCTTTGGGAGGCAGAAGCGAGAGGACTGCCTGAGCCTAGGGGTTCAAGACCAGCCTGGGCAACTTGGCAAGACCTCATCTCTACAATAATTCAAAAAAATCAGCTGGACATAGTAGCACGTCTGTGGTTCTAGCTACTTGGAAAGCTGATGCAAAAGGATCACCTGAGTCTAGCAGGTTGAGGGTGCAGTGGCCATGAGTATGTTACTGTACTCCAGCCTGGGTGACAGAGACTCTGACTTGGGAAAAAAAAAAGATGAAACAAACTTAGTGTGTTAAATGTTGAACAGAGGTTAGTATAGAGTACTTCGTGAGATACATTTCAGTCATTTGCTTTTTCTCATGAATTGCTTCGCTGTTCATTATTTTCAGGGCCCATTTCCAAGAGTATATGTTATTTTAAAATAAAATACTTATTTTAATATTTAATTAACAAAGAACTCTTTCCTTCTCTCTTGCATGACTATTTCATCCCTTGTCTTTATGTCTCAAACATCCCCTCCCTTTCCTCATTCTTTTTTTTTTTTTTTGAGTTGGAGTCTCACTCTGTTGCCCAGCCTCAACCTGCTGGGCTCCGGCGATCCTTCCGCCTCAGCCTTTCAAGTAGCCGGAATTACAGGCATGCGCTACCACGCCCGGCTGACTTTTTTGATTTATTTTAGAGATGAGGTCTCGCTGCTCAGGCGGGTCTCGAACCCGGGGGCTCAGGCAATCCACTCACCACAGACTCCCAAAGGCGCGGGATTACAGGCTGAGCCACCAAGCCCAGCCCTTTCCTCATTCTTAGCCGATCATCTCACCTTATACCTCATTGAGAAGTCAGAAGCAATTAGAATACAGCTATCTAATTCTCCCACCACCAAATCTACCAGTTTTGCATCTATTCGCCAACTGTTCCTGCCCCGTTGAGGCCAACCCTCCACGTGTTCGTAGAAGCCCATCACTTCTCGTCCACTTGAAGGCTTGCACCTACCAAAGTCCTCTCCGTCTCATTAATTTCTCCTCTCCAGTACCTCAATATTCTATCTCTTATCTTAAAAGCAAAATCAGTGAACTCCTGCTCCTACCGTTTCTCTGCTCCCCTTTAAAGAAAATTACTGCAGAAGATTCTCTCCTGCCATGCTCTGCTTGCCCCATTCCAACCAAGCTCTTAACCCCACCACTACACCAACCATTTCTGCAAAGGTCATGAGTAACCTCCGTGGCCAAACTCAATGACCAATTTCTTTTCTTTTTTTTTTTTTGGAGTTGGAGTCTCACTCTGTCACCCAGACTGGAGTGCAGTGGCCACTCCCGGCCACAGCAGCCTCGACCTGCTGGGCTCCGGCGATCCTTCCGCCTCAGTCTTCCGAGTAGCCGGAATTACAGGCCCGCGCTCCCATGCCCGGCTGATTTTTTGATTTATTGTAGAGATGAGGTCTCGCTGCCCAGGCGGGTCTCGAACCTGCGGGCTCAGGCAATCCACTCACCTTAGCCTCCCAAAGGCACGGGATCACAGGCTGAGCCACCAAGCCCAGCTCAATGGCCAATTTCTAGTCCTCACCTTACTTCAACTATTAGTATTTTGGATACAGTTGGTTACTGCCTTCATACAATTTTCTGCATTAAACTTCAGGGACATCAGACTCTACTGGTCTTCTGTTCATTTCACTGGCTATTTCTTTATAGTCTCTTCTGCTGAGTTCCTCCCAACCCCATACCTGACCCCTAAGAACTGCAGCCCAGATTCCAGACTTAACTCTCTTTTATCAGTTAGGTTTAATCACATAAGACTGCTGATAATTGAGTGTTTAAATTACAAAAATAGCCATTTGGTATGATTCAAGCTTTCCATAGGGACCAAGTACCTATGACTGCAGACAGCACCTATACAATGGTAACTCCCAAATTTACATTCTTTCCTGAGCTCAACATCTGTAACAGAGATGTTGAGTTCAATATCAGTATCTGTGCTACAGATGTTGAGTTCAACATCAATAACTTAACTGCTCAACTGAGAGTTGTTCAAAAAGACTTCAAATGTAGAACACAAAATTGAATCCTTTCTTGATTTTCTCCTGCAGATCTGTTTTTCTACCAACCCTGTTTCAGAAAATGATACTATTATTTAAACACCAGCTCAGGCTGAACACCTATGAGTTAGTCTTAAATCTTTTTTTTTTTTTTTTTGAGTTGGAATCTCACTCTGTTGCCCAGTCTGGAGTATAGTGGCATGCTCTCCAGGCCACTGCAGCCTTGACCTGCTAGGCTCAGGCGATCCTTCTGCCTCAGCCTTCCAAGTAGCTGGAACTACAGGAATGAGCTACCACACTCAGCTAGTTTTTTGATTTGTTGTAGAGACAAGGTCTAACCATGTTGCCCAGGCTGGTCTTGAACCTGCGGGCTCAGACTATCCTCTTGCCTTGGCCTCCCAAACTGCTGCGAGTATAGGCTTGAGCCACTGCGCCCGGCCATCTTAAATTTTTTTATTTTCTTTCATTCCACTCCCAGTTCATTTTCAAGTCCTGTGTACTCCACTCCACCTACAAAACAGATCCAACCCTCTCTCACAACCTTCTCTGTTAACGCGCAAATCCAACCATTATTATCTTTTTCTTAAACAACTGTAGTTACGTCCCATCTGGTCTTGTACTTCTTCTACAGTTTTTTTTTTCCTACACTGCTACCAGAGGAATTTTTTTTAAAAATGTAAATCAGATTAAACCACTTCACTGCTTAAAATCCTCCTATGGCTTCCCGTCACATTTAGGAAAATGATAATGTATGATTCCATTTATTTGCAGTATCTCTGGTAGTCATATTCACAGAGACCAAAATTAGAATGCTGGTTACCAGGGACTAGGGAGAAGAAAAAGGGGAATTACTGTTTAATGGGTGTAGAGCTTCCAATTTGCAAGATGAAATGTCCTGGGGATATTCACAACAATGTGAATATACTTAATATAACTACTGAGCTGTACACTTAAAATGGTTAAGATAGGAAAAAAGGTTAAGATTATGTGATGCATTTTTTACAATAAAAATTTATTTACTAAATTATTATTATTATTATTATTATTTTTAGTTGGAGTCTCACTCGGTTTCCCAGACTGGAGTGCAGTGGCCGCTCCCGGCTACCGCAGCCTCACCTGCTGGGCTCCGGCGATCCTTCCGCCTCAGCCTCCCGAGTAGTCGGAATTACAGGCATGCGCTATCACGCCCGGTTGATGTTTTTTTTTTTATTTTATTTTATTGTAGAGATGAGGTCTCGCTGCTCAGGCGGGTCTCGAACCTGCGGGCTCAGGCAATCCACTCACCTCAGCCTCCCAAAGGCACGGGATTACAGGCTGAGCCACCAAGCCCAGCTAAATTATTATTTATTGAATTAAAACATTTAACATTTTGGGCATACAATTAATTAAACTAAAAATAGGGCAGTGATTTGCTAGGCACAAAACTCATGATTAGGAAAAATTTTCATCTCATATTGTGAGTAAGAGTCAGAAAGCAAAATATAACACTAGTCAAAATCAGTATCCATAGACACTGTAAATACCAAAAAAAGGAAGAAAAATTTAGAAAATCTGCACACAGTATCAAAGATTTCCCATGAAGCATAGAAGAAAAGATCTAGGATCCAGAGAACTACAAAGAGAAATGTACAGTGTTATTGCTAGCCCCTGATGTCATTTTGCAACGTGAAGAGTAAAGACTTCTAGATTAAAAGACACTAAAGAGATGAGTACAGTAAAGACGTTCAGATGAAGAGATGCAAAAGATTACTAAACAAAATACACCAGAGGCTGGAAAACTTTTTATTTTTTGAGACAGTGTCTTGTTCTGACACCCAAGCTGGATTACAGTGGCACCACTGTAGTACACTGCAGCCTCAACCTACTGGGCTCAGGCAATCCTTCCACCTCAGCCTTCTGGGACTTCAGAGGCATGCTACTCTGCTCGGCAAATTTTGTGATTTATTTTACATTGATGAGGTCTTGTTTTATTTCCTAAGCTGCTCTCGAATTCCTAGTCTCAAGCAATCCTCCTGCCTTAGCCTCCCAAAGTGCTGGGATTACAGGTGTGAGCCACTATGGCTGGCCAAAGCAAACTTCTAAAATGGTCAAACGGTAAATATTTTAGCCTTGTAGACTATGTGATTTCTGTGGCAACTACACTACTCACTTCTTCCCTTGCGGCTCGAAAACAGCCATAGACAGTAATTACATGAATGGGCATGGCTGTGTTCCAATAAAACTTTACATAAAAAAACATACAGAGCCGGGCTCAGTGGCTCAGTCTGTAATCCCGCGCCTTCGGGAGGCTGAGGTGAGTGGATTGCCTGAGCCCGCGGGTTCAAGACCCGCCTGGGCAGCGAGACCTCATCTCTACCATAAATCAAAAAAATCAGCCGGGTGTGGTAATGCATGCCTGCAATTCTGGTTACTTGGAAGGCTGAGGCAGAAGGATCGCCAGAGCCCAGCAGGTTGAGGCTGCGATGGCTGGGAGCGGCCACTGTACTCCATCCAGTCTGGGTGACAGGGTGAGACTCCAACTCAAAAAATAAAAAATAAATAAATAAATAACCCAAGAACAAAAACAAAAAAATCAGACAGGTGGACTTGCTGACTGTAGTTTGCTGATTCATATAAAACACGATGCAAGATTAGATCTTGTACCAAAATGTACCTTTATATGCTTTAAAGCCCATTATACTGAGTAAACAGACATTAGAATAAGAATGGCAAATTAATATAATCATTACATCATTGTAAAGATGAATGAAGTTGATAACTGCTGTCATGTAAGAAAATATCTCTATTCTTTTTTTCTGAGTCAGAGTCTCACTCTGTCACCCAGGCTGGAGTGCAGTAGCACACTCACGGTCACTGCAGCCTCAACCTGCTGGACCCAGACGATCCTCCGCCTCAGCCTTCCTAGTAGCTGGAACTACAGGCGCACACTACCACGCCCATCTTTATTTTTTTATTTTATTGTAGAGACGAAGTCTCACCAAGTTGCCCAGGCTGGTAGTGAACCCCTGAGCTCAGGCAATCCTCTTGTCTCGGCCTCCCAAAGTGCTGGGATTGCAGTCATGAGCCACTGAGCCCGGCCTAAGAATATCTCTATTTTTAAGAAACAAACACTGGAATTTTGCAGAAACTTGGATGGACTTAGAGTCTATAATACTGAGTGATCTTTCACAGAAACAAAGAACTGAGTACCACACGTTCTCACTCATAAGTGGACCTTGAACAATTATCATAATACTATAAGGATTGGCAGCAGTGGGAAACCGCTGGAGTGGGGAGGAGAAAGTGACACATCTCATCAACAAGGGTACCTGCATAATGAACATTTGTATACCTAACCCTGAATTGTAACCCACATCTTTAAAAAAAAAAATTTGTATTAAAAAAAGAAGCACTGAAATATTTAGGGATAAGAAGCCATAATGTATATAACTTACTCCTAAATGGCCAACACACACACACACACACACACACACAAATATAAAATATAAGGTAATTTTATATATAAGTAAAGAGAAGAGCGTATGCCAGCAAATTTCCTAAAACTTTGAAATTATTTCCTAACAAAAAAAATTTTTTTGAGTAATCTGACAAATGGAAACTACATGCCCAATGCAACAATTTTTTTCACCAAAAGTCTAATAGAATCTTTTTAAAAATAAAGGTTAGTGGAAAATTAGGCACAGAAATAAACCACAGCTAGAATCACTGGAATGATTTAATCAGTAAAATAAATAACTGAAATCAGAGGACAAAAATAGAAAAGACTGACTACCATTTCATAAACTCTCAATAGAATGTCAATTACTTGAAGTTTTTAATAATAAAACACTACCATATTGAATCTTTACTGAATTTTATGCACTGCTGACTGAGGTAAAAGGCAAAATGAAAAATATTTTACCAAGAACAAATACTTACTTTGTGCAGTAGTGTTGTAGCATTCTCCCTGATAAACTTGGTGGCTTTTTCTTTCAATTCCATAATAACATGCCTTGAATTAACTAATGTGGTCTCTCCAAATAACTTTTAGAAAAGAACAAAAGAATCTTTAGGTCCACTTCCATGCATCATCCTGAAAACTTTTCTCAAATAATAAGGAACTTTGAAAATTCACCATTATATGCAAAAAGTATTAGCATTTAATCTACAGTGAGAAAAAGCTGAGTTGACTGACTGGAAAAGAGCAAAAAGGAACTTTTTATAACACCCAATTTCTTCATTCTGGTGTGACAAGGTAAATACATTCACTGATACACTTAAAACAAGTGCCTTTAATTTTGAAAGCTATACCTCAATAAAGTTGATTTTAAAAAGAAGGAATCAGAGCTGGGCTCGGTAGCTCAGCCTGTAATCCCGCACCTTTGGGAGGCTGAGGTGAATGGATTGCCTGAGACCGCGGGTTCGAGACCCGCCTGGGCAGCGAGACCTCATCTCTACAATAAATCAAAAAATCAGCCGGGCTCGGTGGCTCAGCCTGTAATCCCGCGCCTTTGGGAGGCTGAGGTGAGTGGATTGCCTGAACCCGCGGGTTCGAGACCCGCCTGGGCAGCGAGACCTCATCTCTACAATAAATCAAAAAAATCAGCCAGGCGTGGTAGCGCATGCCTGTAGTTCCAGCTACTCGGAAGACTGAGGCGGAAGGATCGCCGGAGCCCAGCAGGTCGAGGCTGCGGTGGCCGGAAGCGGCCACTGCACTCCAGTCTGGGCGACAGAGTGAGACTCCAACTCAAAAAATAAATAAATAAATAAATAAATAAATCAAAAAATCAGTCGGGCGTGGTAGCGCATGCCTGCAATTCCGGCTACTTGGAAGGCTGAGGCGGAAGGATCGCCAGAGCCCAGCAGGTCGAGGCTGCGGTGGCCGGGAGTGGCCACTGCACTCCAGTCTAGGCGACAGAGTGAGACTCCAACTCAAAAAAAAAAAAGAAGGAATAAGCATTTAAAATATATCAAAAGAGTGGTAGAAATAAAGACAATTCCCTCTGACACTCAAATTTATAAGCAAGTTATCAGCAGGCAGTTTGTCTTCTAGAATCTCTTCAATGATGCTGTCAGGAAATAATTATAATAATTTGGACAAGTGGGTGACAACAAAATAAACAGCAGACAGATATTTTTGACCCAATATGGTATAGTCAAAACTCCACTGAGCTGGGAGTATTAAGACCACTACAATCTAAAATCTCAAGTCACTTGTTTGACCTCCCTGAATCTGAGTTTTCACATAGGCAAAATGAAGGCTCTCAGGGCTGTTGCAAAGAGTGAGCATAAAAACACGTGCAAAGCAACTTGAACTACACCAGATTCTTAGTAAATGCTCCACAAATGTTTCTTAAATCTGACAAATTATCAATTTCTTTGCTACACAGCCACATAGGAAAATGTGGACTCCAAATTCCTTTTTTGGCAGTGCTTTTGCATCTGCATTCACCCAAAGTCAAAGCATTTGTTCTTGAAGCTATACCTCTTCACTCAAACTGGCACTCATGATGTTTGACACAGAGTGCTGAAGACAGGTACCAAATGAACCAACTATAAATCTTAGGGCCAGTTCCCACTGGCTACATTCCTGAAGATTCTGAAGCAGGGCAGAGATGGAATTGATAACAGGTAAAATAAGGCCGTCTCCTGTGGAATAAGATAACTTCATCTGAGTAAAAGGATTTTTATAAACAAAGAAAAGATCACATTATTGAAAATTAATTGTTTTAAGGGACAGACTACTTCTTCAATGAAGGTAACAGTCATAGAATCTGTTCTCAAAGTTAGTTAATGAGAGTTAAAATGAAGCTTGATTTAAACCAGAAAATAACTAGGTATACTAGATAATGAGGTATTTTGATTATAATATGTTCATTTTAATTGAGATGTTTAAACCATTAGCTGATGAAAACCATCTCTCCATTTACAAGACTAAACTTTATGAACAAATTCATAGAAGTTAACAATATAAGCGAAATCACAAAATCTATTGAACTTCTGGATGAATAACAATGTAAGAGTAATACTTAAATAATTACATTAAGGACATTTAAGTCAGATTCATGAGATGTCACTTCATCACCCAGGCTGGAGTACAGAAGCATGATCATACCTCACTGCACCCTACCTCCTGGAGTTCAGCAACCTTCCCACCTCAGCCACCTAAGTAGCTGGGATTACAGGTGTGAGCCAAAACTCCCTGTAACTATGTATTTACAAAATCTTAATACAATGCTATACATTTCTGATGTCAAATACCTTCACTAATGGAACAATACGGCAAACTTGCAGACTCCAAGGGATGTCTCTTGTTTTCTACAAAAGAGAACAAATTAAATAACACTAAATAGATGGTTACTCTAAAAGCCCAGACTTTGCCACTATGCAATACAACCATGTAACTAAACAGCATTTGTACCCCTTAAATCTATACACATAAGTAAATAAATAAAACTAAAAAACTCTCTTATAAAGCACATATACTCAGATATTTAAATATGGTGCTATTATCAAATAATGTTCTTAAAATATACTCACAGAGAAATGCAGACAGGAGTACAACTTGATAAATGTCCACAAACTGAATGTAGCAGCATCCAGATCAAGAATCAGAACATTACCAGTACCCCAACTGTCCCCTCTTGTCCCTTTCTCATCCCCAGTGGTAACCACTACCCTGACTCCCAACGGCATAGGCTCAGTCTTAGCCCGTTTTTGTACTTTATGTAAATGAGAATAGTAGCATTTTTAGGTATCTGGCTTCTTTTGCTTAGCATTATGCTTATAAGATTCATATATACTACTGTGTGTAGTTCTAGTTCCAAATCTCTATCATCAAAGTTTGCATAAAGCAGAAATACAGAATAATGACACTAAGATTTACCTTCTTATGTAGCAAATCCACACATGTACCTCATAACTTAAAATAAATTTTAAAAATAAGAATCAAAAACAAAAAAGATTTACCAACTAGAGGCACAAGTGATAAAATCAGTTCATAAGTAACTGGAAGCACCATCTGTGACTCAAGAACAATTCCGTCTTCACTGAAGAAGTCATTGTAAGACCACTCCTCATATGGATCTTTATGAGTTCCGAAAGAAGTCTGAATACCAAATCAAACAGAAAAGACAAAACATGTGTACTTACTTTATCTTCACCAAGCAAAATCCAGAATCAGATATATTAAAGCCAAAAGCTTTGATAGTCAAATGCAACTATGTACTATGTTTCTTCTGATCTATGGTTTTTTTAAAAATGTCATTTTTAATTATACTCTAACAAAAGGACAACATCCAGAGAGGCCTTGTTTGAGAATCAATGTTTCAAAAGATAATGCAAATTAAAGCCAGTAACTGTAACTATGAAACAGAAGTGACATTATGCTCTTGAGTAGTTTTCCAGTCTAGAATAAGAAAATAGAAGAGAGAGATTCAGTATTTTTGTAAACTGTGCAGGTGATTTAAAAATGGAGCATAGGCTGGGTGCAGTAGCTCAGCCTGTAATCCCAGCACTTTGGGAGGCCGATAAAAGAGGGTTGCCTGAGTTCAGGAGTTTGAGACCAGACTGGGCAACTTGGTGAGACCTCGTCTCTACAATAAATCACAAAAATTAGCCAAGCATGGTGGCGTGCATCTGTAGTTCCAGCTACCTGGAAAGCTGAGGCGGAAGGATTGCCCAAGCTCAGCAGGTTGAGACTGCCACTGCACTCCAGCCCAGGTGACAACAGTGACACTCCAACTTCAAAAAAAGGGGAGCATAATGGGTTGCCCTGGGTTTTTGTTTAAGGAAAAAGAAAATCAAAAGTAATTTACTTTCATTAGAATTCCACAGTCATCCATCTGGCACTGTCTGGAAAGTTCTACTGCCATTAAAGTGTATTTACACAGTTCTAATACATCTAGTAAAAAGTCTGAAAGAAAATAGAAAAAAAAATCATTAAAGTCATATTTCATGTATTTGGAATAAGAAGAATGTTTTTATTCAAAATTCTAAGGAAGGCCACAAAGTAGATAGAAAGGTCTCTATACAGCTTTTACTACACAAAATCATGCTGTTTAAACTTTTTCTTAAGCTTGACTTGAAAGATCAGATATGAAAGGCAAGGAATTTCACAAGCTTAAGAAAGTGAATGTCAATAATCAGAAATGACGTTGTTAATATTTTGAAATATTTAAAAAGAATTATCTGTCTGGGCACAGTGGCTCGTGCCTGTCATCCCAGCACTCTGGGAAGCTGAGGCGGACTGCTTGAGCCCAGGAGTTTGAAATCACCCCAGACAACATAGTGAGACGTCGTCTATACAAAAAAGTTTAAAATTAGCAAGGCATGGAGGTGCACACCTGTAGTCCCAGCTACTCAGGAGGCTGAGGTGGGAGGATCACCTGAGCCCAGGAGGTTGAGAGTGCAGTAAGTTGTGATCATGCCACTGCCCTCCAGCCTATCCAGGATGATAGAGTAAGAATCCGACTCAAAAAAAAAAAAAATCCCCAAAGAGAACCAATTCTAATCATTCTCTTTGTAAAATGGAGATATTATCTCTTCTCCAGTTACTGTAATATCCAAATTCTAAAGAAGCAGCATTTGAGAGACAAGAATAATAAAATGAACCAGAGACTATAAAGCTATGTATATTATAAATCTTGTCACCTGGACTGCAGATAGTGGCAGCTTGGCATGCTAGATCATGTATCTTGGAAGGAAGATTCAGTCCCGCAGGTGATGTCATTGGAACATCATCAGCCAACATCTGACAAAGTTTCTGACACACCAGAAACAGCAATTTCCCAGTGTCAGCATTACAGTGATACTTAAACAAGTCTCTTTGGAAGAAAGGAAGTGTTGGCAGTTAGAATACTCTTATTGCAAGTCAGTGCATGTGCCTTTCTTGGATTAATATATAACCACCATCATCAACACATACAAATATTTTCATGGAAGAGATGCGGTATGACAATTAAGTTCATGAACTTGCCACCATGCGCTTATGTTGGCAGCATTGTACAAACAACTCACTAAGGTTTCATGACCCTGGTATACGAGTGTCTCACAGCTGTGTTCATGTTGATGTGCAGCAGTGTCTTGCCAAGTGGTGTTCATTATTGTCATTACATGTTTTTGTGTGCCGTCACGAGAATGTCGGAGCTTGAATTAGAAAAACAAACAAACATTAAATTTCTTGCTAAACTTGGCAAGAGTGGAAGCGAAATCAGGGACATTTTAGTCCAAGGCTAAGGGGATAATGCCATGAAGAAAACGAGAATGTACCAATGGATTAAATGACTTTCTGAGGGGAGAGAAAGCATCACTGATGAAGTAAGGACAGCCAGTAATGAGCAGAACTGATAAAAAACATTGCAAATATTCATTGAATAGTGTGTCAAAATCATCGGCTGACACTGTGAGAAGCATAGCAAACCAAATATACCTCGACAGAGAAACAGGAAAATCTTAACTGAAAATCTTGGCATGAGAAAGATGTGAGCAGAAATGGTCCCAGAGGAGCTCTTACATCACAACAATGCACCAGCTCAAACTGCACTGTTTGTGAGAGAGATTTTAGCCAGTAAACATAACAATATTGGAACACCCTCTCTACTCATCTGATCTGGCCCACAATGACTTTTTTCTTTACCTGAAGATTCAGAAAATACTGAAAGGAAGATAATTTGATGACATTCAGAACATCAAGGGTGGCTCTTCCAGAAAGAGTTCCAAAATTGCTTTCACAGGTGGACTAACTAGGCGCTGGTGTCAGTGCAGAGCTTCCCAAGGAGAGCACTTTGAAGGTGACCATGGTGATAATCAGCAATAAAGTATTGAGCATGTTTTCTAGGATGAGTTCGCGAACTTAATTGTCAGACCTTGTAGTACTATACTTTATTTCTCAAATTACTTGGGGCCAAGCATGGTGGCTCAAACCTGTAATCCCACACTTTGGGAGGCTGAAGAGAGAGGATTGCCTGAGTTCAGGGGTTCGAGAGCAGTCTGGGCAACTTGGTGAGATCTCATCTCTACAATAAATCAAAACATTAGCTGGACATGTGGCGCACACCTGTAGTTCCAGCTACTTGAAAGGCTGAGGTGGAAGGATTGCCTGAGCCCAGCAGATCAAGTCTGCGGTGACCATGAGCATGCCACTGCACTCTAGTCTAAACGAAAGAGTGAGAGACAACTAAAAATTTTTTTAAAGTATTTGGGATGCCACTAAATGTCAAAGTGCACATAACCTAAATGTTGTGGTTACATTACCTAACTCTGCAGTATTTGTTACTGGTCTTTTATGCTACTACTTTCTGACACTGATATCTAAAACAGGCACATAGGGTAAGAAACCAAGAATTGCTTCTGTGAAAAAGAGAGTTATCACTGGCCCTACCCTTACCACAGAAGAAAAATAAAAGTTACTTTCAGACAAGCTGTGCAATTTGAGATCTGGGAAAGTCACCTGCATTTTTTCAGTGCTGTTTCAACATTCCCATCTTTTAAGGCTCTCAAGGTCAGCTCTGCCTCCAGTTCTTGTTCAGACACATTCAGGGCCAGTGCTTGTCTGTGCAGCTTTGATTCCATGCTTGGGCTCTTCAGTTCTGCAGATGTGGCCTCTGGGGTGCTCCTGGGTTTGTATTTAGCCTGTGCAATTTCATGACGTTTAATATACTGTTCACGAAGATCTGCCACCAAGGAATGGTTGCTATAATCTTCAAATGAAAGAAAGACCTCAAAGTCTTCCTGTAGCAAAGGTAAGCAAGACAAAGACTCAAGCGTGTCTGTTGTTAAAAATAATCTGTTTTACACAACAGAATATTACGCAGTCGTAAAGAACAAAATCATGAACTTCACAGCAACCTGGATGGAATTAGAGTTTATAATACTGAATTCTTTCACAGAAACAAAGATCTGAGTATCACATGTTCTCACTCATAAGTGGACCTTGAACAATTACCATATTACTATAAGAACTGAAAGTGGTGGAAAACTACAGGGAGGAGGGTGGAGAGGTGGGACTGACAATAGTTGATATCTGCCTGGGGAAGGGAGGGGCACACCTCATCAACAAGGGTATCTGCACAATGAGTATTTGTATACCTAACACGGACTTGAACCCCACAATTCTAAAATTTAAAAAAAAGTAATCTTTTTTTTTTTGAGTTGGAGTCTTACTCCAATGCCCAGGCTGGAGTGCAGTGGCATGCTCACTGCCAACGTAGCCTCAACCTGCTGGACTCAGATGACCCCTCTGCTTCAGCCTTCCAAGTAGCTGGAACTACAGACACGTGCCACCACACCCAACCAATTTTTTCACCTGGACCTCCCAAAGTGCTGGGATTATAGGCATGAGCCACTGCGCCTGGCCAATAATCATTATTTTTTTTAAACCTCCCTCAAAGAACATTCCCCCCAAAATTAGTAATTTAAGACTTTAGGCCAGGCACAATGGCTCATGTCTCTAATTCTAGCACTTTGGGAGGCTGAGGTAGGAGGACTGCTTGAGCCCAGGAATTCAAGACCAGCCTAGGCAACACAGCAAGACTTCATCCCTACAAAAAATCAAAAAGTTAGCCAGGTGCAGTAGTATGTGCCTGTAGTCTCAGCTACTCGGAAGACTAAGAGACAAGGATTGCTTGAGACCAGGGGCTGGAGGCTATGATGAGCTAGCCTGGTTGACAAAGTGACACTCTAACAAAAAAAAAAGAAAGAGAATAATAATAAGATTTTATATTTCAAATTATAAAAGTAACAATATACATATTTTTTTAGTTGGAGTCTCACTCTGTCAGCCAGGCTGGAGTGCAGTGGCATACTGCTCACGGCCATCACAGCCTCGACCTGCTGGGCTCAGGCGATCCTTCTGCTTCAGCCTTCCAAGTAACTAGAACAACAGGTACATGCCACCACGCCTGGCTAATTTTTTTGTGATTTATTGTAGAAACAAGGTCTCACCAAGTTGCCCAGGGTGGTCTCAAACCCCTTGCTCAGGCAATCCTCTCGCCTCGGCCTCCCAAAGTGCTAGGATTACAGGCTGAGCCACTGCGCCCAGCCATAAGTAACAATTATAAAAAGTCTAGAAAATAGGAAATGATACTTTAACACAGGGTTTCTCAGTTTCAGTACCACTGACATTTTGGGCCAGATAGTTCTTTGTGGTATAAGCACTGAATATAAAGAGGGAGAAATTCAGTTTTGTTCTTTTCTATAACTCCTGGTTGGCTGCTAACTCTAGATGTAGAATTTATTTCTCACACCCAATAAAAAAATCCCACTGAAGCCTGGGGAAGGATACCAAGAAGTAGTGGAAATGAGTCAGATCCCCAGCTTTGATGCCATACTTTAGAGCAGGGCTTCGTAACCTAGGCAGTACTTTAGGTTATATCATTTGTTGCAAGAGGCTATCCTGTCATTATATTTAGCAGCATCCCTGACTTCTACCCACCAGATGCCAAGAGCACCCTCCCCACACCAGTTAGTGATAATCAAAAATGGCTTCAGACTTAACAAATGTCCCCTGGGGTACATGCCATCAGCCCCAACTAATACCAGCTTAGCCTAAGAAGCAGTGACCACTGTCTTGGTATTTCCCTTCAGTTTCTTCCATCAGCAGTCTATGGTTACAATGTATATTTTTAGTTATTACCTTTTCCAGTTAACATTATATAACTTTCCCCTTTCCCTGTCATTACACAGACTTCATAAATATTATTATTATTATTTTGAGTTGGAGTCTCACTCTGTTGCCCAAACTGGAGTGCAGTGGCACACTCCCAGCCACTGCAGCCTCAACCTGCGGAGCTCCGGTGATACTTCCGCCTCAGCCTTCCAAGTAGCGGGAACTATAGGCACACATTACCATGCCTGGCTAATTTTTCGATCTATTGTAGAGATGGGTTCTCGCCAAGTTGCCTGGGTGGATCTCAAACCTGTGGGCTCAGGCAATCCACTCGCCTCGGCCTCCCAAAGTGTTGGAATTACAGGCTGAGCCACCAAACCCAGCCATGAATATTATTTTGATGGATGTGTAACACATAATCTACAGTGAAATCAATATTTGTAAAATGTGATGAAAATTTCAAACTGATGTTTTCCCCCAAGAAATATTAGTGAAATCTTAACCGTAAAGGAAGTATATATATATTCACAGAAGTAAACATGGGAACTCACTACTGATACTTACTACAGACAGGTTGCTGAAAACTTCATTCCTTATGTCACAGCACCTCTTTTTTATTTTTATTTTTTTTTTGAGTCTTACTCCATCACCCAGGCTGGAGTGTAGTGGCACACTCACGGCCACCACAGCCTCAACCTGCTGGGCTCAGGCAATTCTGCTGCCACAGCCTTCCAAGTAGCTGGAACTATAGGCATGAACCACCACACCCGGCTAGTTTTTTGATTTATTGCAGAGATGAGGTCTTGCCAAGTTGCCCAGGCTGGTCTTGAACCCATGGGCTTAGGCAATTCTCTCACCTTGGCCACCCAAAGTTCTAGGATTACAGGCGTGAGCCACCGCACCCAGCATCCTCTTTGTTAGAAACCACACACATTTCTTTGCTTGGTTGGCCACAGAATATCTCTGGAAAGGTATACAAGAAAGTGGCTGCATCTATTGATGGAAACTGGATAGCCAGTGTCAGGATAGGAAAAAGATTTATTTTTTTACTGTATACTATTTTAAATCTTTTTTGTTGTTAAATAATTCTTTATTATTCATAATATGATGTACAGAGTTAATTTTGATAAGTATATTTATTTTTTACTGTGGTAAAATACAACAAAATTTTATATTATAAACATTTTTCTTTTAAGTTTTTTGAATTATATAGCATGTGTATGTATCATTTATTCAAAACTAAATGAAATATGAGTGACTAAATGTTAATCCACCAAAGGGTTTCTTTTCTTTCAATGTATATCTTTTCCCATAAGGTTGCAATTTCTGTGTATAGTCAATAGATTTTATGAGTTTTATAGGATTTTTTTGGTTTTTATATATATTTATTTATTTTTTTGAGTTGGGGTCTCACTATGTTACCCAGGCTGGAGGGCAGTGGTGTAATCATGGTTCCCCATAACCATGACCTCCTGGGCTCAGGTGATCCTTTCACCTCAGCCTCTCACGTAGCTGGAAATACAGGTGGCAAATTTTTCTCATTTTTTTGTAGAAACAAAGTCTTCAAGTGATCCTCCTGCTTTGGCCTCCCAAAGTGCTGGAATAACAGGCATGAGCCATCACACCTAGTCATATTCTTTAATTTTCTTTTCTTTTTTGTTTTGAGTCAAGATTTCATTCTATCATCCAGGCTAGAATGCAACAGTTACAAACATGACTCACCACAGCCTCAAACTCCTGGGCTCAGGTGATCATCCTGCCTCAGCCTCACAAGTAGCTGGGACTATAAGCGTGTACCACCGTGCCTGACTAATTTTTCTTTTTTCTTTTTTGTAGAAATGAGGTCTCACTTTGTTGCCCAGGCTGGTCTCAAACTCCCAGGTTCAAGCAATCCTCCAGCCTTGGCCTTCCAAAGTGCTGGGATTACAAGCGTGAGCCACCACACCCAGTCACATTTTTTATTTTCAATACCTTATTTTCAATGTTTAACCTTAATGAAACAATATTGAATGAAATAAGCAAGGGTGTTGAAATCAAACAGTCTGAGCTGGGCTCGGTGGCTCAGCCTGTAATCTTGCGCTTTTGGGAGGCTGAAGTGAGAGGATTGCCTGAGCCCGTGGGTTCGAGACCCACCTGGGCAACTTGGCGAGACCTCATCTCTACAATAAACCAAAAAATTAGCCGGGCGTGGTAGCGTGCACCTGTAATTCCGGCTACTCGGAAGGCTGAGGCGGAAAGATTGCCGGAGCTCAGCAGGTCGAGGCTGTGGTGGCCGGGAGCGGCCACTGCACTCCAGTCTGGGTGACAGAGTGAGACTCCAACTCAAAAAAAAAAAAAAAAAAAAAAAGAAATCAAACAGTCTGAATATAGTGCCAGTGATAAACTGTAAGACCCTGGGCAAGTTACTCAAGACTGCTGACTTTCAGGTTTCTCATTTATGAAATGAAGACAATACCTCCAAAGTTGCTATAAAGATTATAGACATGGCTGGGCTCGTTGGCTCAGCCTGTCATCCCAGCACTTTGGGAGGTTGAGGCAAGAGGACTGTCTGAGCTTGCAGGTTCAACCCCATCCCAGGCAACTTGGCAAGACCTTGTCTCTACAGTAAATAAAAAAAATTAGCCGGGCATGGTAGCTCACGCCTATAGTTCTGGCTGTTTGGAAGGCTGAGGCAGAAGGATCAGTGGACCCCAGCAGGTCAACGCTGGGATGGTTGTGAGTGTGCCATGGCACTCCAGCCTGGGCAACAGAGTGAGATTCCAACTCAAAAAAGAAAAAGATTATAGACACACATCACACTGGTACAGTAAATGTTCAATAAATGGAAGCATAACAAATAGACTTGACTTTGCCTAGATCAAAATCATTGCCGTAAAATGTCTCTAACTTTCTTTTTTTTTTTGTTGAGTTGGAGTCTCACTCTGTCGCCCAGACTGGAGTGCAGTGGCCGCTCCCGGCCACCGCAGCCTCGACCTGCTAGACTCCGGCGATCCTTCCGCCTCAGCCTTCCAAGTAGCCGGAATTACAGGTGCGCGCTACCACACCTGGCTGACTTTTTGATTTATTGTACAGATGAGGTCTTGCTGCCCAGGTGGGTCTCGAACCCGTGGGCTCAGGCAATCCACTCACCTCAACCTCCCAAAGGCACAGGATTACAGGCTGAGCCACCAAGCACGGCTCTAACTTTCAAATTAAAAAATACAGAAATACTTTTCACAGAAAATGCTATTGTCTAATACTGCAGTTCTCACTTTTATGTCATAGGATTCCTTTACACTCTAAATGTATGACTCCACTTATATGAAATAGCTGAATAGGCAAATTCAGAGACAGAAAGTAGATTAGAGGTTACCAGGGACTTGGGAAGAGAGGGGTGGGGAGTTACTGTTTAATGGCTATTGATTTCTGCTTAGGGTACTAGAAAAGTAGATAGAGGTGATGTAATTAATGCCACTAAACACTGTGAATATAGCTAATGCCCCTGAATAGCATACAGAAAACATTTTTTAATGCAAAGTTTAGCCGGGCTCGGTTGGCTCAGCCTGTAATCCCGCGCCTTGGGAGACTGAGGTGAGTGGATTGCCTGAGCCCGTGGGTTCGAGACCCACCTGGGCAGCGAGACCTCATCTCTACAGTAAATCAAAAAATTAGCCGGGTGAGGTAGTGCATGCCTGTAATTCTGGCTACTTGGAAGGCTGAGGCGGAAGGATTGCCGGAGCCCAGCAGGCGAGGCTGAGGTGGCCGGGAGCACCACTGCACTCTAGTCTGGGCGACAGAGTGAGACTCCAACTCAAAAAAAAAAAAAAAGCAAAGTTTTATGTCATATGTACTTTTGCACAATTTAAAAAAATAATTTAATATACCAAAATCATTGAATTGTATACTTTAAGTGGTTGAATTTTATGTTATGTGAATTATAGCTCACTAAAGATGTTGAGATAGACAGAGAGAGGAAGAGAGAGAAAGAGCGGGGGAACACCAGTATCTAAAGTCCCAGAAAGCTAATGCAGAAAATGTTAAGGAGCCACAAATGCACTGGTTCATCACGTAATGAGTTCAGTATAGTTCAACATCTTTACCTGTAAGCTAGCAACTTCTTTAAATTGTTTTAAGATTTCTTCACATTCATCCTTCTTCTGCAGATTGTCTATAATTAAATTTTTAAAAGTTAGAGCAGACATACAAATTCCCATATTATCAGAAGCTTTACAAGTTAAACTTTTAATTAACTTTGACTGTCTCATCTCATCATCATCAGTTCTTTTCAAATGCCAATAGGAGATCATTTAAGTACAAAAATAAATCTAATTTGAAAATCTTTTTTTTTTGAGTTGGAGTCTCACTCTGTCTCCCAGACTGGAGTGCAGTGGCCGCTTTCGGCCACTGTAGCCTCGACCTGCTGGGCTCCGGCAATCCTTCCACCTCAGCCTTCCAAGTACCCAGGATTACAGGCGCACGCTATCATGCCCGGCTAATTTTTTGGTTTATTGTAGAGATGAGGTCTCGCCAAGTTGCCCAGGCGGGTCTCGAACCCGCAGGCTCAGGCAATCCACTCACCTCAGCCTCCCAAAGTGCGGGATTACAGGCTGAGCCACCGAGCCCAGCTTAATTATTCTTTCTGAAGGCAGAAAAGGTAAGGTTATGGGTTATCAGAGAAAAATATTTTTCTAAACAAAACTGTGGCTTTTTTTTACCCCCAGGAGAGTTACTTTCTTAATTGTTTTATTTAAGTTAAAATTCAGATGGCTGTTTTATCCAATTATAGCCAAATGATAAATTTTAAAAATGCGCAGTAAGTACAAGACACCAAGGAAATCGAATCTAGTATTAAATAGCTTATGGATGCATTGAAACAAATGATAGGTTGATTTCACATGCTTCTGTTCTTACACAACTGACAAAAGTAAAAGGCAATAAAGACTTTTCATGAGGAAAAATGAGTAAGATTAATAAAGACAACTGGCCTGGGATGGTGGTTCAGCCTGTAATCCCAGCACTTTGGGAAGCCTAGGCAAATGGATTGCCTGTGCCCACAGGTTCAAGACCAGCCCGGACAACTTGGTGAGACCTCGTCTCTACAATAAAATGAAAAATAGCCGAGCGTGGTAGTGCATGTCTGTAATTACGACTACTTGGAAGGCTGAGGTGGAAGGATCACTGGAGTCCAGCAGGTCGACACTGGGGTGGCCATGAGCATGTGTGCCCTGCATTCTAGCCTGGGCGAAGAAGTGAGACTCGAACTCAAAATAAATAAAATAAAATAAAGACAATCAGAGCCAGAAAAACTGGATAGGCATGATGAGAGCTGTCACTGATGCTCCCTCTTTAAAAGGAAGAGTTTTGGAACAAAACTGAAGAGAGAGAACAGAGGTATAAGCTACCTTTCTGAATGTCACGTAGTATCTTAACAATGTTGACTGATGTCTTCGCTACAGACATTCTCCAGGCCTTGTCCTAAAAAGAAGAATGCAAAATGAAATCTATTTCCTTTACTGATCACTTCAGTGGTACACATAGAAACACTCAAAAAACCACAGAATCAAAAAAAACCCAAAAACTACAAGTCACTGAAAAAAATGAGAGGTCTGTGTTAAGAGGAGTTGGGCAGCAAAAAATGGATCATGAATGAGTCTCATATAGGCTAGACATGAAAAACTCCATTATAGACTCTTGAATATATGATTTAGAAATACTATAGAACATACAACTCTCCCAAATCACCTTTTAACTACTAGGATTAACAGACCTTTATTTTTTTTTAGTTATTTACAATTTGAAGCAACATTTAGAAAAGTTCAATAGAACAGACGTCTAATAAATAGCCTGAAAAACAGAAGTCTATTGAATAATTACTATCTTCCAGTGATTATTTTAAAAGAGAAGGGAAAAAAAGAAGCAGCAGCTTTAATGAAAAAGTATGATGTATGTAAAATGCTTAGTAAGGGCCTAGCTGATAAGAAAAAGTCAAATATTTTCACTATGCAACAGTTCAATCTGGAGGTTAAGAACACTGACTATGGTATTCGACAGCTTGTGTTGAGGTTCTGTCACTATTTCTAACAATCTTGAAAAAAGTCATTTATCTTAAAATTTTAGTTTCTGAACTTAATATATAAGGAGTTGACAAGAGGAACTATCCCACAGCTCTGTTGTGAAGTGGATGATTTATTTCAAGTATTTAACCTAATACCTACTGCTAATAAGAGCAAAATAAATGTTAGGCATTAAAAAAAACTCACTTCTCTAACGGAAATCAATCATTGAAATGAACTGCTGAGAGAAGTTGGAAGATATCTATCCTCAAGGGCTTTAAAATCCAACTCTTGGGCATGGTACCATCCACAAATAATCCCAGCTGTTCAGAAGACTGACGAGGGAAGGTCACTTGAGCACAGGAGTTCAAAACCAGCCTTGTAGGGCAACACATATTCAGTGACAACATGAGCACAGCCTGGATATGGTCCCACGCAGGGGCCTGGAGACTGGGAGTGGTCTTGGGGATGGCCAACCTAGGATGTCTCCTTTCCCTCAGGCTCCCCATGAGTGAAGTGCTCTCTTGCCTGCTGACTACATCTTACAACTATGCTCAGTGAGCGTTCTCCTGCACCTTCCTTGAAGCAGTCAGCAGTCCCCACCTCCTACTCCCAACCTCGCCACCCCAGGGTTGGTTCAGACAGATCAGGCACGCCTAGATCAATGCCCACAACCTTTGGTAACCTTTAGTTCATTATAATACTAAAAATCTCACTCCTAGAGAGAATTCACAGCCATTCTGTGTACTTGAAATGTATGTATAAGCAACTTCTTACGTAGTGTCTGAATACTAGGGACCCTATCCTTTTCACACTTAACCCTGCATTCTACCCTATGTAAAATGCTATACAGTCTGTGTGCCTTTTACAATTGGGAGTAGTTTTGTCCTATCCAGCAAGCTGCTCCTGAACCACAGTCCCAATAAGTATCCAGATAAAGCTTGTGTCTTGTATGTTATTACTAGGTCATTTCTTCATTCTCTCGGACCCAATGACTTCCATTTTAGGGGCTTTAGGAGTCTGGCACAACATATATACACATATATGTATACACAAAAAAGAGGAGGAAAAATAAATGAAAACCCAACTATAAGGGATAATGTACATATTCGGTTTATCTGTAAAGAAGTTTCTGACTCTTGAAAAATGGTTTCTAGCCGGGCTCGATGGCTCAGCCTGTAATTCCGCGCCTTTGGGAGGCTGAGGTCAGTGGATTGCCGGAGCCCGCGTGGATTGTTTGAGACCTGCCTGGGCAGGCAAGACCTCATCTCTACAATAAATCAAAAAAATTAGCTGGGCGTGGCAGTGTGCACCTGTAGTTCCAGCTACTTGGAAGGTTGAGGTGGAAGGATAGCCGGAGCCCAGCAGGTCGAGGCTGTGGTGGCCGGGAGCGGCCACTGCACTCCAGTCTGGGTGACAGTGAGACTCCAACTCAAAAAAAAGAAAAACGATTTCTGACTCTTGAAACCATTTCTAAGTTTCAATGTTCTAAGTTTTAGTTTTACATTGGTTCTATAACTGACATTACTATTTAACAGTAATTATGTCCTATAGGATATGAAACATTGTTTATACTGCAAGGCATTATGAAAAACCTTCTGTGTACAACAGCTACGTCAAGTAATCCTCTAATCTGCAGATCCAGATCATTCTGAGTAGGCTGACACAGTCATTTCAAAGCAGTCACATTTTTTTTTCCTACATAGTAAATTTACACAGGAATTTTCACGTTAGACCAATCTAGCAGTGAGAAAGGTATAGATGTTCACATTTGTTAAGTCCATCTCTTCTATGCTGTTGATTAATATCCACAAACACCGGATTTATTTATATTTTATGTAGTGAAAAATCTCACCTCTTTAGAATTATCGGGTTCTTCCTGTAACGCCAGTCCTGCCCATATGATGACTCTTTCTGCAGTTTTCTCAGCTTCACCAGGAGACAAAGACCTCAAAAGGACGAGACAATCTTCACCCTATGAAAAAAGTTTGAAAGGAAGAAAAAACAGCTGACACAAAGGACAATGTGGATTGACTTCTATCTTTTCTATTTAAGAATAAAAAGACAGCCGGACTTGGTGGCTCAGCCTGTAATCCCATGCCTTTGGGAGGCTGAGGTGAGTGGATTGCCTGAGCCCATGGGTTCGAGACCCGCCTGGGCAGCAAGACCTCATCTCTACAATAAATCAAAAAAATCAGCCGAGTGTGGTAGTGCATGCCTGTAATTCCGGCTACTTGGAAGGCTGAGGCGGAAGGATCGCCGGAGACCAGCAGGTCAAGGCTGCGATGGCCGGGAGCGGCCACTGCACTCCAGTCTGGGTGACAGAGTGACACTCCAACTCAAAAAAAAAAAAAAGAATAAAAAGACATCATTTGGAAAAACCAGATTCTGGTTCAGAGTTTTAAAAATCTGAAATTCTGTTTTTGATAACAGCAAACAATGAAACAAATGTAAAGTGCAACCCGAATAGTTTAATTCTTAGGCATGTCTATGGTTACAGAATTGTAATAAAATAGCCAGGTGTGGTGGCGCGAGCCTGTAGTCCCAGATACTTGGAAGACTAAGTTGGGAGGGTCACTTGAACCCAGGAGCTCAAGGTTCAGTGATCTATAATTGCACCACTGCACTTGAGCCTGGGCGACAAAAACAAATACACTTAAACACAAAACAAATAAAGACACTTCAAAATATTTTTTAAAAACCCCATATCTTACTCTAGAATCAGAGTCCTAAACATAAAATATATGAGTTTTAGCCGGGCTTGGTAGCTCAGCCTGTAATCCCGCGCCTTTGGGAGGCTGAGGTGAGTGGATTGCCTGAGCCCGCGGGTTCGAGACCCATCTGGGCAGCGAGACCTCATCTCGACAATAAATCAAAAAATCAGCCGGGCGTGGTAGCGCATGCCTGCAATTCCGGCTACTCGGAAGGCTGAGGCGGAAGGATCGCCGGAGCCCAGCAGGTCGAGGCTGCGGTGGCAGGGAGCAGCCACTGCACTCCAGTCTGGGTGACAGAGTGAGACTCCAACTCAAAAAAAAAGAGTTTTTTTAACAGAATATGAAAATCCACTAGCTATTCACAAAACACTTTTAAATAACCCACAGATATGAACAAAGCAGGGTCAGGTGCTTTGGCTCATACCTGCAATCCAAATACTTTGGAAGGCAGAAGCCAGAGGATGGCTTAAGGAGAGGAGTTCAAGATTAGTTTAGGCAATACAGCAAGATCTCATCTCTAATTTTTTTTTTTTTTTAATTAGCCAGGTACGGTGGCAAGCACCTGTAGTCCCAGCTACGCAGGAGGTTGAGGTAGAAGGTTGGCTTGATCCCAGGAGTTCAAGGTTGCAGTGAATTATTATTATTATTATTTTTCCTGGCCGCCTGGAGTTTATTTTCCACTTGGTGCAGGGAGACAATTACATGTCAGGAAAGCTTGCATGTGCTGGGCAGTGAAAAGCGGTGCTCTCACTTCCTTTTCGGTGTTTGATGTGTTGATAGAAAATAACCCAACTGCTTGTCTGCCTGCTGCAGCCGCCTAGTTTGCCAGGAAGGCAGGGAATGGAAAGAAAAAGGGCGGGGGGAGGTGAGGAGGGGAGAGGGGGGCTCTGACGGTCTAGCGCCTTTGGGACTGCTGGTGATGGCTGCTCAGGATAGGGGCCCAGCGCTGGCTTTGGACTGGTCACCTGGCTGTTTCCCTGTGGTTTCCCGAGCCAGGCCACACGTGGTCATACCACTGGAGGCCTGGGAGAGTTCCATGTGCTCCGTGGACTCCAGCACCATGGCCATGAAGGGGAGAGTGGACTTCCCGAAAAAGAACCTTGCCCTCCAGTGACCCAGGTCAGCCTTGGGGAGACCCGGGGGGTGCAGAATGGTTTCCGTGGGGCACTTGGCACTTCTGCAGAGCTGTTGCTGGAAGTGGAACCCAGGTGGCGCCAGTAGTAGTCGTGGGTAGCCATGAGCAAGCGGCTGGTAGGGATGGCCGCCATGCTCTTGCTCGTAGGCTGGTGGGAAAATTGGCAGTGACCTCTGTGGGCCTTGGTGCGTGATTACGGGTGGCAGGGAGTGGATGCTAGGCCAAGGAGCCTGTCTGCAGAGGAGAACGACTGAGGCCACGCCACGACCAAGACGCACCCGCTGCAGTGAATTATAATTGCACCACTGTACTCCAGCCTGGGCGACCGAGTGAGAACTTGTCTCTAAAAAAATGAACACTAAAAGAGTGGTCAATCTAATATCCTATATTTTCATCTTGGTACAACTTTATTGTGTGCTAATCTGTTTGGATAACTTAATTGGTTAGGGATTTAATTAACAAAGAAGACATATGAAATGACAGTATAAACCTTAGATACCTGTTCTCTATTAATCAAGTCGATAATTCTTAGGCTGTAGATCTCATCATCAGACAACATAAATGCTTGTGCTACCTTTAAAGCATCTTCTAAAGAAGATGGAACATCTTGTTTGAGAATGTATCTGATCACCCTCTGAAATAGAGACAATATGTACATTGCTTTGTTATAAAATCTCATAAAGAAGTCAGAAATCATTAGCTCATAAGGACAAAATGGCCATAAAATACAGCAAAAAACTAAACTGCATGAAAGATGAAAACAACATGGCCGGGTGCGGTGGCTCAGCCTGTAATTCCAGCACTTCGGGAGGCCGAGGCGAGTGGATTGCCTGAATTGGTGGGTTCGGATCAGCCTAGGCAACTTGGTGAGACCTGGTCTCTACAATAGATAAAAAAATTAGCCGGGTGCAATAGCGCACACCTGTAGTTCTGGCTACTTGGAAGGCCAAGATGGAAGGATCGCCGGAGCCCAGCAGGCCGACGCTGGAGTGGCCCTGAGTGTGCTATGGCACTCCAACCTGGGGACAGAGTAAGACTCCAACTCCAAAAAAAAAAAAACAACATCTCATCAACAAGGGTACCCGCATAATGAACATTTGTATACCTAACCCTGAATTGCACCCCAAATCTTTATTTTTATTTTTTTTAAATTTTTATCTTTTTTTTTTTTTTGAGTTGGAGTCTCACTCTGTCGCCCAGACTGGAGTGCAGTGGCCGCTCCCGGCCACCGCAGCCTCGACCCGCTGGGCTCCGGCGATCCTTCCGCCTCAGCCTTCCGAGTAGCCGGAATTACAGGCACGCGCTACCACGCCCGGCTGATTTTTTGATTTATTGTAGAGATGAGGTCTCGCCTTCCCAGGCGGGTCTCGAACCCGCGGGCTCAGGCAATCCACTCACCTCAGCCTCCCAAAGGCGTGGGATTACAGGCTGAGCCACCGAGCCCGGCTACCCCACATCTTTAAAATAAAAAAAATTTACGCTGGGCTCGGTGGCTCAGCCTGTAATCCCACGCCTTTGGGAGGCTGAGGTGAGTGGATTGCCTGAGCCCGCGGGTTCGAGACCCGCCTGGGAAGGCGAGACCTCATCTCTACAATAAATCAAAAAATCAGCCGGGCGTGGTAGCGCGTGCCTGTAATTCCGGCTACTCGGAAGGCTGAGGCGGAAGGATCGCCGGAGCCCAGCGGGTCGAGGCTGCGGTGGCCGGGAGCGGCCACTGCACTCCAGTCTGGGCGACAGAGTGAGACTCCAACTCAAAAAAAAAAAAAATTAAAAGAATATAAAAAATGAAAACATGACTTATAGCCTTATAGCCTGAATCATATGATAGTCCTGTCTTCTTTTTTTAGCTTCTTAATTGACTATTTGTTGTTCTTCATACTCTCATAAATGACAGAACACTGATAACATTGTATCTAACAAAAGAAAAGTAGTGGAAAACCCAACTCTATTAACCTACTAGAATATACAATCCTCACGAAATGTCCCATGTTGCCTTAGAAATGGAAGGAAGAAGGGAAAAAACTCTTCAAATAGTATACTTACCATTATTTCTTTGTTTAAGAGATTCACCTCTCTTATTCCATACCCTCGTAAAAGTTTTTTCATTTCCATTAGTTTGTAGCTTTCCTGCAATAACTTGACTCTAAAAGCAAATGTATTGATATTAATACGGATTGCCTTTTTTAATGAAACATTGAGGAACACAGTAAATATAAAAAACATAAATGAATGTCAATTCAAACCATGAGGTTTGTCCAAAGCACAAAACCAATTGTTTGGTAGATGGTATCTTACTTGGGATGATCCATTTCTAGGTGCTGCTTCACTAGTTGCTCCACAGCTGCGCTCCAAGGCACCACTGCCGCATACATTATCTTAAGCACAGCATCAAATATGAGCTATGGAGAGATGCACACATGGGCAATCAATAGCCCTCATATTTGCATTTCAAGCAAGGTAACAGCACAGCCTAATCAGCAAAGGTTTACATCAACCATATGGTTCAAGAATATCTCATCTATTGGGCCAGCCATGGTAGCTGATGCCTGTAATCTCAGCACTTTGGGAAGCTGAGGTAAAAGGACTGCTTGAGCTCATAAGTTCAAGATAAGACTAGGCTTCATCTCTACAAAATATCTAAAACAAGTATCCGGCTTGGGAGTCTGAGACAGAAGGATCACGTGAGAGTAGGAGCCTGAGGCAATTATGAGCCATGATCATGCCACTGCACTCCAGCCTGGGCGAAAGAGCAAGACCCAAAACTCAAAAAAAAAAAAAAAAAAAAAAAAAAGTTCATCAAAATATTTTAACTGTAGCCAGGTGTGGTGGTTCATGCCTGTAATCCCAGCACTTTGGGAGGCAGAGGCGAGAGGACTGCCTGAGTCCACAGGTTCGAGACGAGCCTGGGCAACATGGTGAAACCTCATCTCTACAATACATTTAAAAAAAAAAAAAAAAAAGCTGGGCATGGTGGCATACACCTGTAGTTCCAGTTACTGGGAAGGTTGAAGTACAAGGACCACCTGAGCCCATCAGATAGAGGCTGTAGTGGCCATGAGAGTGACATCGCACTCCAGCCTGGGCAACAGAGTGACTCTGACATTAAATAAATAAATAAATAAAAATAATTTTCACTGCAAAAGCATATATTTCTTCCAATTTTCACACAAAATAACTTGGTTATTTAGAAAAATTCAAGAGTATTTTGTAGTGAAAAGCTAAGTCATACAGCTGTACTGCTTTCTACAGTCTCTACAGTTCTGTATATAAAAGGTTTTCAGCCAGGCTCAGTGGCTAAACCCGTAATCCCAGCACTTTGGGAGGCCGAGGCAAGTGGATTGCCTGAGCCCACAGGGTTCGAAACCAGCCTGGGCAACTTGGCAAGACCTCGTCTCTACAATAAATAAAAAATTAGCCGGCATGGTAGTACATGCCTATAGTTCTAGCTACTTGGAAGGCTAAGGTGGAAGGATTGCCTGAGCCCAGCAGGTCAAGGTTGCGGTGGCCGGAAGTGTGCCACTTCACTCCAGTCTGGGTAACAGAGACTCCAACTCAAAAAAAAAAAAAAACAGTTTTCAAAATTTTACTTATATTATATAATATTAGCTAATAACAGTGTGCGGTCAAAATAAAAGTATATTACAACATATTTTAAAATGTTTCCACGTTTGGACAACCACAGAAAAGACTGGAAAAATACACATCTAATTTTCCATAGGGGTTCTTCTGAGTAGGAATGAGAAAATGTTCACTTCTCCCCCCCATAATTAAAGAAAATAGAGGCCTGGTGTGGTGACTCATGTCTGTAACCAAGCATTTTGGAAGGACTGCTTGAGCCCAGGAGTTTGAGACCAGTCTGGGCAATATCACAAGACTCCATCTCTACAAAAAAAAAAAAATCAATATATTTGCTGAGCACGGTGGCATACACCTGCAGTCCCAGCTACAAGAGAGGCTGAGACGGAAAGATCACCAGAGCCCAGGAAGTTAAGGCTGAGGTGAGCCATGATCATGTCACTGCACTCTAGCCAGGGCAACAGTGAGACCCTGACTAAATAAAAAAATGTCAAATGATGAGTGGCTTTAATTTTCTATTTCTTTTTCATACTATATAATTCTCCTTAACACATATGTTGCTTTTACAATGAAAAATAAAAGCTTTTTAATGAAAACATTTAGCCAGGCTTGGTAGCTCAGCCTGTAATCCCGCGCCTTTGGGAGGCTGAGGTGAGTAGATTGCCTGAGCCTGCGGGTTCGAGACCCGCCTGGGCAACTTGGTGAGACCTCATCTCTACAATAAATCGAAATGAGCCGGGCATGATAGCGCACGCCTATAGTTCCAGTTACTTGGAAGGCTGAGGCGGAAGGATCGTCGGAGCCCAGCGGGTGGAGGCTGTGGTGGCTGGAAGCAGCCACTGCACTCCAGTCTGGGTGACAAGAGTGAGACTCCAACCCCCCCCAAAAGAAAACATTTAATGCTTAAAAAAGAAACCCAAACGGTCACTACTTACCTCTGTGTCAGATAAACACCCTATTACTGCCATGGCCTTTGCTTCCCATGCTGTTTCAAAGAGTGATGTGGATTTTGAGCTGCACCTCTTCAGTAAATCCTAAAAAGGGATAAACAAATATATGTTTCTTAAAAATTAAAAACTCCCATTTCTTTTTTTTTCTGTGTAGGAGTCTTACTCTGTTGCTCAGGCTGGAGTGTAGTGGCACACTCATGGCCACTGAAGCCTCGACCTGCTGGGTTCAGGTGATCTTTTCACCTCAGCCTTCCAAGTAGCTGGAACTATAGGCACATGTCACCATGCCCAGCTAATTTTTTGATTTATTGTAGAGATGAGGTCTTGCCAAGTTGCCCACGTTGGTTTCAAACTTGTGAGCTCAGGCAATCTTCTCACCTCAGCCTTCTAAAGTGCTGGGATGCATCACCACGCCTGGCTAAGTTTTTGATTTATTGTAGAAATGAGGCCTTGCCAAGTTGCCCAGGCTGGAATCGAACCCATGGACTCAGGCAAGCCTCCCAAAAGTGCTGGGATTATAGCCATGAGTCACTGAATCCAGTCTGTGGATTCTTTTCTTTTTTTTTTTTTTTTTGAGTTGCAGTCTCATTCTGTCACCCAGACTGGAGGACAGTAGCATGCTCCCAGCCACTGCAGCCTCAACCTGCTGGGCTCAGGCGATCCTTCCACTTCAGCCTTCTAAGTAGCGGAACTATAGTCACACGCCACCATGTCTGGCTAAATTTTTTTTTTTTTTAATTTGTTATAGAGATGAGGTCTCGCCAAGTTGCCCAGGCTGGTCTTAAACCTCCAGGCTCAGGCAATCCTCTCACCTTAGCCTCTCAAAGTGTTGGGATTATAGGCAAGAGCCACTGCGCCCAGCAAGTCTGTGGATTCTTTAAGAACGTTTCCTTTGGCAGGGTACTGTGGCAGGTAATTAGAAGGCTGTGGCAGACGGATTACTGGAGCCCAGCAGGTTGATGCTGGGGTGGCTGTGAGCATGCCACTGTACTCCAACTTGGATGACAGAGTGAGACTCCGACTCAAAAATAAAACAAAACAAACAAACAAAAAGAATCTACAAATAAGATTATAGCATGTTAATATCTACTAAAAAACTGCTAATATTTATTAAGCTCATGCTCCCATAATCTTAAAATAGCCCTTTGGTGAAAGTATCCTGTCAAGGTCCTCAGTTGGTTTTAGCAGAATTAACCCACATTCCTAAACAATACAATATGCCAAGAGTCCTAATGTTAAGGTACACCATTCCTTAAAGACTTATTTAATATAATTATATACTACAGAGATCCAAGAAATGACTAACTCTAAAGAAAAAGTTACCTCTATGTACAGCAAGAGAAGTTCCTCCTCTTGTAAGTCATGTTCCCTCATGTAAACTCTTACAAACTTCTCTAGGATGGAGGGAATCAGCTCTGGAGCCAGCACTTTATCAAACATTCGGAACACTATGGTGGTTGCATTTTCCTGGATGCCAAAAGAAAGACGGCATAAAAGCAGACTCTAGCCACAACTCAATATACAAAATAATTTTGATAAGCCTGGACTTTTACCTTCTCAAAATCAGAGAGGGCTAATTTGCAGTTGTATTTTCTATGCAATGTGATCAACTCTTGTAAGTTATTTACCAAAGTCCTTAATTGACAAACTTCCTCCGTGTTCTGATAATCCTTCTAAAACAAAAGTGTTAAAAGTTGTTAACAACATATAAGACAACTGTGAAAGAAAAATAGAACCAGAATTATTTCAGATAAGAAATAACCATGATTAAGTACATAAGAGGAAACCTGCAATATTAAACCAATGTATGTTTTAAATTTTGTAGACTCTTAACTAAAATTAACTTATACAAATTAGCATAGCTCAGAATCTGAAATTTTCTTTCTTAAAAAATAGAAAAACTGACAATATCCTTACAATATTTTTTCAGAATCCAAATATACTTAGGTACACAAGTATCATTTAGATGATCCTCAGTGTCTCATCTATCAATATAAGTCATAACCAGATATAAATGTATAACATATCCAAAATTTTATACAAGAAACAAAATTTTCAAGCTTGGTGCAGTGGCTCATGCCTGTAAACTCAGTACTTCAGGAAGCCGAGGCTAGAGGATTGCCTGAGCCCACTTTCAATATTGATAAAGTTATCCAACAAGGAAAAGATAAAGTAGTATTTTACAACAAGGGGGAAAACTTCCTACATAGAAAATATATATACATTGCTTGAAATATATATACATTGCTAGAAAATATATATACATTGGAAAAAATTCCATTCTAAAAGGATGGAATCAGTAAGTATAATTAACAGCAAGAATGGGCAGAACAGTGGTTCATGGCTGTACATCCAGCACCTTAGGAGGCCGAGCTTGGAGGATCACTTAAGGCTGGGAGTCTGAGACCAGCTTGAGCAACACAGCAAGATGCTCTTAATTCAGAAAACAAATCTGCTTTATCAGAAAGTAGAAGAAAATTTAAAAATTAGCCAGGCATGGTGGTGAGTGCCTGCAGTCCAGCTACTCAGAATGCTGAGGTAGAAGGATTGCCTGAGCCCAGGAGGTTAAATGACCATGGTTAGCATGCCACTGCACTCCAGGCTGAATGACAAGTGGCTCAGTCTGTAATCCCAGCACTTTAGGAGGCCAAGGCGAGTAGACTGCCTAAGCCTGCGGGTTCGAGACCAGCCTGGGCAACTTGGCGAGAGCTCATCTCTACAATAAATTAAAAATTAGCCAGGCGTGGTAGCTCGTGCCTGTAGTTCCGGCTACTTGGAAGGCTGAGGCGGAAGGATTGCTGGAGCCTAGTAGGTTGATAGTGCGATGGCCGTGAGTATGCCACTGCACTGCAGCCTGGGCTATGGAGTGAGACTCCACTCAAAAAAAAAGTGTATTTATTTTGGGATCTTGAAATTTAAGAAATAAATGCAATTCCATAGTATATTATTTTAAAGGTCATATTTTCTGGTACTTTATATAATTCAGAGATGAGATTATATTGATATATTTCATATAATAGTTTATAAATGAAATTATATCATGCCTAACAAACTTTGTTAAGACTTAAGAATGTACATTTAAAAATACAATTAACAATTTCTAGTTGTTAGAAACCTGAAGGGGAAAAGTAATGAACTTAATAAGTTGATAAGTCAAATAATAAGTTCAGTTTATTAGCCTCAACTATTACATCAGTGCTCCTGATCTTAGCCCCCCTTCTAGCACTGCTTTTTTTCACATTATCAAAGAGTCCCAGATTTTGTACAATGACCTTAAAAAAATCATTGACACTTTAGCCATATGGCTATTAGAATGAATATCTAATAATTCAAGCAGCTCAACAAGTGGCTTACTAGTTGCAATAAAAGTAGACTTGATTGATACAGCCTTTGAAAATGAATTTTAATTCATTTTCAAAACGTATTCTTTCAAAGAATTCTATTACTTAGAAGAATATTTATATATTGCCCTTTGGGTTGGTTCAATAGAGAAAAACAGTGCATTAAAATAGGTTGAAGTGGTAACACAAATACCAGAAAGAAAAAAAAGCAAGTTTTTTTTTTAAATAAAAAGTTTTTTTTTTTTTAATTTTTTTTTAATTTGAAAAGTACCAAAGGTACATAAAAATAGAAAATTTAAGAAATGGATATATTTCGAGATAATTTTCTCTACATGCATATAGACAAACCCTTGAACATAAATCGACTTCTTCATTACTAAAAATCTGTTCTCCATATCATACCAAGGAAATCCAATGCCAGGAGGATGCCAATCCCAACTCGTCTATCTTTTCTGCTGTGAAAAACACCTCTGCCAGTTGAAGTCCATTTTCTGGCCAATTTGCCTTAGGAAATATTATAGACAATTAAGAACATGCTATCGGGAGTGGGCAAAATATCTTTTTAGTGTTAATTAAAATATTACCTTATCAGTTAATTCAAGGTTCCTGGCTGCTTGCTCCAACCATTTTGCAAGAATTTTCTGAAATAAATATATCATTTAAAAATAAAATTCTCAATGGATAGTCATGAAATAACTAAAATCCTCCATGATTACCTTTTAAAATAAACTCTTTTCAATAACACTGGTGCTAGTCATACTAACTAGTGTTAGTATGACTTAATCATCAATGGTTTAATGCTAAAAATAAAATTAAATCATTAAGAGTAGAATACTGAAGACAACTAACCTGTCCTTCAGGTACAGTCCTTCTCACAAATGGAATCACATCATTTTTAAGCCATGGACAAAGTTTTGGCAAAGAGACTGGTGTAGAAATTGAGTTGAGCAAGTTCTCAAGCATTTTCACATCAAATCTACTTTCGAAGTTTGCCTAAATTACACATAGTAAGAAATTAAGATCCATCTGAAAAATTTAAACAGATAGCTTTCCAAACATTTGGCAAAAACCTATTAGGAAGACATTTCAAGGAATTGCCTACTGACTTAATAATGAGTGCTAAAGGAGATTTACACTACACAAATGATCCTAGTTCGGAGCGCATGTTGCATGAAATGTCACAGCAGTGAGTACCAAATAATAAATCATGTAGCAAAGGAACCAGGAGAGAGAATATGCTAACTTAAGTGGCAATGATAGGATAAATGTTAACAAGCAATGTGGTTGTTACTGGCATCACACCAAGATACTACTTTTTTGAACCTAATTGTGTGTGTGTGTGCGTGTGCTTTCTTTTTGAGATAGGATTTGGCTCTATTAACCTCTCTGGAGTATGATGGTGTGATCATGGCTCACTGCAGCCTCAAACACCTGAGCTTAAGTGATCCTTCTACCTCAGCCTCCAAAGTAGGTAGCACTACAGGTGTGTGGCACCATGCCCAGCTCAATTTTATTTTTTGCAGAGACAAAATCTTGTTATGTTGCCCAGGCTGATCTCGAATTCCTGGCATCAAGCAATCCTCTGGCCAAGTGCTAGGATTATAGGCATGAGCCACTATAACCACCCTGGACCTAATGTTATATGCCAACGTCAGCCAACCTTAAGAAGATTCAGATGATCAAACTTAATGGGCAATCCTTTACCACAATCTATGAAGCAGAACGGACAACCTCTCCACCAATGCTACATGAAAAAGCCCACGAATAAGTCACATAATAAAATGTTGCCTTTCGAGCTAAGATTAGAAGCTAGACTCTTAACGATGAGATAAAATAAGGTTCTATTGTATCTTCACATTACTTCCTCTGATTTACTATCAAAGGACAATTTTCTCTGGGGCTAGTCATGTTTTATGAAACAATCTGAAAACATTCTATTATTACCAAGTCACACTTGCCAAGCTGTTAGTTTCCAACATCGACTCAATCACCTATGTCAAGAGCTATAAAACCATGGAGGAAAAAAGAGTTACCCGATGTCTAAGCCAAAGATACTGTGCACAAACAAGGTTGCCTTCTCGTAGCTGTAAAAAAATATCTTTCAGATCATCTTCATTATTCAGAAATTCAATCCAAGAACTACCACTGAGAAGAAAAGAGAGGAAATAATTAGTTTTCTTTCTTTCTTAAAAAAGGTTCTGTTTAGCCGGGCTCAGTCTGTAATCCCGCGCCTTTGGGAGGCTGAGGTGAGTGGATTGCCTGAGCCCGCGGGTTCGAGACCCGCCTGGGCAGCGAGACCTCATCTCTACAATAAATCAAAAAAATCAGCCGGGCGTGGTAGCGCGTGCCTGTAATTCCGGCTTCTCCGAAGGCTGAGGCGAAAGGATCGCCGGAGCCCAGCAGGCGAGGCTGTGGTGGCTGGGAGCGGCCACTGCACTCCAGTCTGGGCGACCGAGTAAGACTCCAACTCAAAAAAAAAAAAGTTCTGTTTTATAAATGTATGTCATGAAGCATTTTAACTAGGCACTCCCAGTACATCAGATTTAATTGTTTTAAAGAAAAGGAAGCTCTAAAATGAAAAAAATACAAGAGAATTTATCTATAATCATGGGGTGGGAAAAATCCTTTCCAAACAGACATAAAAAAATAAAAACGTCTAATTTTTTTTTGGAGTCTCACTCTGTTGCCTAGGCTAAAATGCAGTGGTATACTCACGGCCACCCCAGCATCGACCTGCTGGGGTCTGGCAATCCTTCTGCCTCAGCCAGAACTACAGGCATGCGCTACCACACCTGGCTAATTTTTTATTTATTATAGAGACGAGGTCTTTCCAAGTTGTCCAGACTGGTATCAAACCTATGGGCTCAGGCAATCCACTCGTCTTGGCCTCCCAAAGTGCTGGAATTAAAGGCTGAGCCACTGAGCCCGGTCAATGTCTACATTTTTAATCAAAAATATGAGTAGCCGCCGGGCTCGGTGGCTCAGCCTGTAATCCCACGCCTTTGGGAGGCTGAGGTGAGTGGATTGCCTGAGCCCGCGGGTTCGAGACCCGCTTGGGCAACTTGGCGAGACCTCATCTCTACAATAACTCAAAAAATTAGCCAGGTGTGGTAGTGCACGCTTGTAATTCCAGCTACTTGGAAGGCTGAGGCGGAAGGATTGCCGGAGCCCAGCAGGTTGAGGCTGCGGTGGCAGGGAGTGGCCACTGCACTCCAGTCTGGGTGACGGAGTGAGACTCCAACTCAAAAAAAAAAAAAAGAATCAAAACAACGTGTTAATATTTTTGTAATTTTTTCTCACATATATTAGTAAAAACCAAAAATGTCATAATAAGATGTTGGTGAATGAAGAAATGAGCGCTTTCTTATTCGATCTATCAGAACGGATACACTTGGAGCTTAAATTTAGATACATGACCTTTTGCCCTTTTTTTTTTTGAGTTAGTAGCTCACTCTGTTGCCCAGGTTGGAATGCAGTGGCACAATTATGATTCACTGCAGCCTCAACCTCCTAGACTCAGACGATTCTTCTACCTGAGCCTCCCAAGTTGCTGGGACTATAGGTTTGTACCACCACGTCTGTCTAATTTTTTTTATTATTTGTAAAGACAAGGTCTCGCTATGTTGCTCAGGCTGGTCTCAAACTCCAGGGCTCAAGTGATCTTCCCACCTTAGCTTCCCAAAGTGCTAGGATTACACACTTGAGCCATCATGTCTGGTCTCATTTTGCCTTTATAATTGTACTTCCAGACATTAAATTCATACATATACTCACATGTATACCAAGAATACCATTATTTAAAAATATGAGATATACTTACCTTAAAAGAAAGCATAATTTACTCTATTTGTAAATTTATAATGAAGGAAAATGAATCATCAAAAGATATCCTGGGAGTATGGTTATGAACAAAGGTGTTATTATTTGTATGAAAGAAATGATAACAAGGATATGCAGTCAATTTTTCTTGCTGCAAAGATAATACTTTCCAGAAACAAAACTTCACCCAAAGGAATACTATATATTTTATGACATGCCAAATTTATATCTAATTTAAAATCTAAACATTTTAAATTAGAAATGTACTTACCTGAATTTTTCTGGTCCAAATGCTCCATAAAAAGTAGTCAACTTTGCATGAGCCCTTAATACCTAAAGAGAAAATAACTTGACAATCTGAATATTGTATGTAACAATATTGAAATAAAAAAGAATAAAAATCAGTAATTTCACTTCATAAGTTTTACATACATTCACATTTTATCCCATATTAGGTCAATTCCCAAAAACACAGGACAGCTTTTAACACAACACAAAAAAGCATGGAATAATGAAAACATTTCCAATGGCATTCAATTATAAAGGCACACGCACATTTATTGTAGGTGCCCTTCAAAATCAGTGTCCCACTGATTTATAAATGTTCCCTTTTTTTCTTGAGTCGGAGTCTCATTCTGTCACCCAGGCTGGAGGACAGTGGTATACAATCATGGCCACGACAGTTCCGACCTGCAGGGCTCAGGCGATCCTTCCACCTCAGTCTTCCAAGTAGCTGGGACTACGGGCATGCACCAACACGCCTGGTTAATTTTCTTATTTACTGTAGAGATGAAGTCTCACCATATTGCCCAGTCTGGTCTTGAACTCCTGGGCTCAGGCAGTCCTCTCACCTCGGCCTCCCAAACTGCTGGGGTTACAAGTATAACCCACCATGCCTGGCCTTATAAATTTCTAACAGCAAAATCTAGCTGGATTACACCAACATTTGTTTTGAGTTACCAATTTAAACATTTATATGTACACGTGTACATACATACATGCATTTGGGCACCACCATAATCATCATCACAGTTTACTTTTCTTTTGAATCAATGTCTTACCCTTATCCAGGCTGGAGTGCAATTCACACTCCTAGCTACCACAGTCTTGACCTGCTGGGCCCAGGCGATCCTTCCACCTCAGCTTTCTAAGGAGCTGGAACTACAGGTGCACCAGCACGCCTGGCTAATTTTTTGACTTATTGTAGAGATGAGGTTTCACCAAGTTGCCCAGGTTGATCTCAAACCCCTGAGCTCAGGCGATCCTCTCACCCCTGGCTTGCAAAGTACTGGAACTGATTATAGGCATGAGCCACTGCACCCAGCTACGTTGTTTTTTAAAGATGAGGAATGCCAAATTTATTCATATATTTTTTGAGATAAGACCTCACTTTGTCACCCAGACTAGAGTGCAATGGCACAATCATAGCTCACTGCAGCCTTGAACTCCTGGGCTCAACTGATCCTCCTGCCTCAACCTCCCAAATAGCTAGGAATACAGGTACACACAACCAAGCTCAACTAATTTTTTTTCTTTTATAGAAATGGGGTCTCACTACGTTACCCAGGCTGGTCTGCAACTCCTGGCCTAAAGCAATACTCCTGCCTCGGCCTCCCCAAGCATTGAGATTACAGATGTGAGCCATTGTGCCTAACCACAGTTTACATTTATGTTTAGCAGATACCAGGAACTATGCAAAATGCTTTACAGGAATTATTTCTTTTGGTCCTGTAAGGTAAATACTATTTTTTTTTTTTTTTGAGTTGGAGTCTCACTCTGTCGCCCAGACTGGAGTGCAGTGGCTGCTCCCGGCCACCACATGCTTGACCCGCTGGGCTCCGGCGATCCTTCCGCCTCAGCCTTCCTAGTAGCCGGAATCACAGGCGCACGTTACCATGTCCGGCTAATTTTTTGACTTATTGTAGAGATGAGGTCTCGCCTGCACAGGCGGGTCTCAAAGCCGCAGGCTCAGGCAATCCATTCACCTTAGCCTCCCAAAGGTGTGGGATTACAGGCTGAGCCACCGAGTCAGGCAGTAAATACTATTAATATTCCCATTTGCAGATAGGGAAACCGAGGTATTAAAATGATAACTTGCTCTTAAAGAAATACAGACCTATCCTAAGTGGAAAACATATTAGGAAGGTATAGTCACTCCTAAATTAACCTATAAATCTAATGAAATTACCTCTTTCAAGCCATCGGAGTGGGCAAGAACAGTTTTATCTTCTTTCTTCAAAAGCTAAGCAAGAACAAAAAACACAATTAGAAGAACATCTGGATGGATTTTTTGTGAATTAACAGAAAAATTACTCTTAAAAATAAACTGTATTTTACGTCTGAGATGAACAGTAAACAATAAAGAAATTATACCTTTTTAAAAATAATACATCCTAGCCAGTTTCAGTGGCTCACACCTGTCTGTAATCTCATACTTTGGGAAACAGAGGCAAGAGGATTGCCTAAGTAAAATGGAAAAACCTCATTTCTACAATAAATAAAAAACTTAGCTAGGCATGGTGGCATGAGCCTGTAGTTCCAGCTGCTTGAAAGGCTGAAGCAGAAGGATCATCTGAGCCCAGCAGGTCAAGGCTGTAGTGGCCATGAGTGTGCCACTGAACTCTAGCCTGGACGACAAAGCAAGACACCTACTCAAAGGAAAAAAAAAACTTGGCAAGACCTCATCCCGTCAATAAATCAAAAAAATTAGCTGGGCATGGTGGTGTGTGCCTGTAATTCTAGCTACTTGGAAGGCTGAGGCAGAAGGATCGCATGAGCCCAGAAGGTGGAAGCTGCAGTTGATGTGAGCGTGCCACTGCACTCCAGCCTGGGTGACAGAATGAGATTCCAACTCAAAAAAAAAAAATCCCATTAATGGGCAAAAACAGCCCATTAACATTTTGCTCACATGTCATACCTTGATTTTAAGGAATAGCAATGGTATACACAATACACTGCAAAATGACATTATTTGCAATAGCAAAAAGTTCACGTTAAAAAAGGGTCTATGACAGAATAATAATTCTTGCTTTTGAAATTGTTTACTTTTCATAAGACAAACTAGCATGCACAAATATTATCAAAACTTACTCTCCACCTCACTCCCATTAGGATGCAACTATCAAAAAAAAAAGTATTGTCAAGGATTCTGTGAATAAACTAGAACTTTCGTGCACTTGTTTTGGTGGGAATGTAACAAGGTACAGACACTGTGGAAAACATGGTATTTCCTTAAAAAATTAAAAATTAGCATATAGATCTAGCATATGGTTAGGTCAGGGAGCATGGATAAATAAGATACATATATACAATGCCTTTAAAGACAGGAAATTCTTTCATTTGCAACAACATAAACCTGAAATACATTACGATAAGTAAAATAAGTCTGTCATAAATGACAAATACACTATGATTCTACTTAATATAAGGTACTTAAAGTCATGAAAAGCATAGAAAGAGACAGTAGATGGTGACTGGCAGGAACTGGGGGATAGGGAAATGGGAAGTTACTGTTTTAATGGGTAAAGAGTTTCTATTTCACAATATGAAAAGAGTTCTAAACCGGGTTCGGTGGCTCAGCCTGTCATCCCGCGCCTTTGGGAGGCTGAGGTGAGTGGATTGCCTGAGCCCGCGGGTTTGAGACCCGCCTGGGCAACTTGGCGAGACCTCATCTCTACAATAAATCAAAAAATCAGTCGGGCATGGTAGCGCTCGCCTGTAGTTCCAGCTACTTGGAAGGCTGAGGCGGAAGGATCGCTGGAGCCCAGCAGGTTGAGGCTGCGGTGGCCGGGGGCGGCCACTGCACTCTAGTCTGACAGAGTGAGACTCCAACTCAAAAAAAAAAAAAAGAAAAGAGTTCTAGTAGGGTGTGGTGGCTCATGTCTGTGATCCCAGCAATTTGAGAGGCCAAAGTGGGAGAATCCAGGAGTAATCCCAGGAGCTTGAACCCAGGAGTTTGAGACCAGCCTGGGCAACATACCAAGACCTCTACTCTACGAAAAAATTTTAAAATTAGCCAGGCATGGTGGTACATGCCTGTAATCTGGGAGCCCAAAACAGAAGGATCGCCTCAGCCAAGGTCAAAGTTGTAGTGAGCTGTGATCGTGCCACTACACTCCAACCTGGGCAAGAGAGCAAGACCCCCTGTCTCTTAAAAAAACAAAAAACAAAAAACCCCAGCACTGATGCATGCTCCAATATAGATGAACTCTGAAAACATGCTAAGTGAAAGAAGCCAGGTACAAAAGATAATATCATCTGACTCCATTTTCTTAAAATGTCTAGAATAGACAAATCTAGAGACAGGAAGTAAATAAGTGGTTTCCTGACTGCGTGTGGTAGCTCAGGCCTATAATCCCAGCACTTTGGAAGGTCAAGGAAGGAGGATTGCTTGAGTCCAGGAATTCCAGACCAGCCTAAGCAACATAGCAAGACCTAGTCTCTACAAAAACTAAAGAATTAGTCAAGCAAGGTAGGATATGCCTGAAGTCCCAGCTACTTGGAAAGCTGAGGCAGGAGGATCACCAAGACCAGAGGCTGAAGCTGTGGTAAGCCACGATTGTGCCACTGCACTCTAGCCTTGGTGACAGAGTGAGACCCCAACTAAAAAAAAAAAGTGATTTCCTGAAGCTGGGAGACTGGGGTGAAATGGGGAGTAACTGTTAATTGGCATGCAGTTTCTCTCTGGGATGATTAAAAAGAACTAAAATTGATTGTGGTGACAGATGTACAATTCAGTGAACAGACTGAAAATTATCGGACCGTATACTTTAAATGGATGTGGTATATGGGATATTAATTATCTCAATAAAGCTGTTATAAAAACATTTTGTTTTTAAAATGGTACAAAGAGAAAAAATAGAACGAAAAAGTGTATGTGAAGTTGTCAAATTCTTCCTAAACAAACAAACAAACCCAACTTACCCTGGCTTTGGCATAATTAAGCATTTCCTGGGTGGTTTCATAGGTTATCCACTGAGCCTTCAAGCAGTAATTCACCACGAATTCATCATCCTGTTTCACAAATGGCAGACATGGTAAGGCAATCTAATGTTAATCTGCACATCAATCTGAATACTCCAGTACTCAGGAATATGATAGGGAAAACATACCTGGATTTTATGTAGGTTTTCCTTAGCTTCGTCTATAAGTTTTTGCCATTTGGTTTGCTTACTGGTGTCCACAGAACTCAGAGCTAGTTTCTCTAATATATCATTTGATTTTACCTTGTAAACAAGCTGTAATATAAACATGCCATATCAAGTGACTTGAAATACAGTAATACCCGAGGATGACTTATTCTGCATGAAATTGACTATCATGAAAAAAGGTAAATTCTCATGTGGTCCAGGAATAAAGTTTATTTATTTATTGTTTTTAAGGAGTCTCACTCTGTCGCTCAGGCCGGAGTCCAGTGGCATGCTCACAGCCACCACAACCTCGACTTGTTGGACTCAAGTGATCCTTCTACCTCAGCCTTCCGAGTAGCTGGAACTACAAGCACATGCCACCACACCCAGCTAATTCTTTTGATTTATTGTAGAGATGAGAACTCGAACCCATGGGCTCAGGCAATCCTCTTCGCCTCAGCCTCCCAAAATGCTGGGATTACAAGCTTGAGCCACTGCGCCCAGCCAGGAATAAGGTTTAAAGAAGGTAACATTCAGACATCTGAAAATTAATCGAGATTATTAGGAGATATAGAACCCATTTCTATTGAGCTCTTACAAAATGTATACTACAGAGTGCTTACTAAGAGCTTCACATGAGATAGATATGGAAAAAACCTAAGTGCTCATTAATGGATAAATGAATTTTTTAAATGTTGCATATTTTTACAATGGAATACTCTTCAGTCTTTAAAAGGAAATTCTCTTATTTGTAACAGAATAAATAAACCTAGAGGATATTATGCTAACTGAAATAAGCCAGAAACAGAAAAATAAATACTATATGATCTCATTTACATGTGGAATCTAAAAATGTCAAACTCATCAAAGTGGAAAGTAGAATGGTGGTAAACAGAAGGTAAGGGAGGATGGGGTAACAGGGAATAAGATGTTGTTCAAAGGTTACAAAGTTTCAGTTAGACAGGAAGAATATGATTTAAAAATCTATTACAAGCCAGGTGCAGGGGTAGAAGGATTGCCTGAGCCCAGCAGGTCAATACTGCGGTGGCCGAGATCTTACCACCGTATTCCAGCCTGGGCGACAGAGTGAGACTTTGAATAAAAAAAAACACAATTAGTTGTGAAATCTTTCAGATGCTTGAAAAGATAATAATATAACAAAGACTTATGTACTCATCACCTCTAGCTTAAAAAATACAAGCTGGGCTCGGTGGCTCAGCCTATAATCCCACGCCTTTGGGAGGCTGAGGTGAGTGAATTCCCTGATCCCGTGGGTTCAAGACCCACCTGGGCAGCAAGACCACATCTCTACAACAAATCAAAAAATCAGCCAGGCGTGGTAGCGCATGCCTGTAATTCCAGCTACTTGGAAGGCTGAGGCAGAAGGATCGCCGGAGCCCAGCAGGTCGAGGATGCGGTGGCCGGGAGCGGCCACTGCACTCCAGTCTGGGCGAGAGTGAGACTCCAACTCAAAACAGAAAACAAAAAAAAATACAGCATGCTGCCGGGTTCAGTGGCTCAGCCTGTAATCCCAGCACTTTGGGATGCCGAGGTGAGTGGATTCCCTGAGCGCCCCCAGGTTTGACCAGCCCAGGCAACTTGGTGAGACCTCGTCTCTACAATAAATAAAATTAGCCAGGCGGGATAGCGCGTGCATGTAGTTCCAGCTACTTGGAAAGCCGAGGCGGAAGGATTGCCAGAGCCCAGCAGGTCAAGGCTGCGGTAGCCAGGAGTATGCCACTGCACTCCAGTCTGGGTGACAGAGTGAGACTCCAACTCAAAAAAAAAAAATACAGCAGATTATAAATATAGTTTAAAGTCCCTCTGTCTTCCTCCCAAATAGATCATCTTCCTTCTCTCAATCAGAAGTATCCATTATTCTGGTTTTGGTATTTATTATTCCATTGATTTATCTCTTTGCTCATGTGTATTTCTAAATAATATTTAGAATAATATTCAGAATTAGTCTCTTTAAAAACATTATTATTAAGTCGGGCTCGGTGGCTCAGCCTGCAATCCCGCGCCTTTGGGAGGCTGAGGTGAGTGGATTGCCTGAGCCTGCGGGTTCGAGACCCACCTGGGCAGCGAGACCTCATCTCTATAATAAATCAAAAAATCAGCCAGGTGTGGTAGCGCATGCCTGTAATTCCGGCTACTCGGAAGGTTGAGGCAAAAAACAAAACAAAACATTATTATTATTATTATTTTTTGAATTGGAGTCTCACTCTGTCGCCCAGACTGGAGTGCAGTGGCCGCTCCCGGCCACCGCAGCCTCGCCTGCTGGGCTCCGGTGATCCTTCCGCCTCAGCCTTCAGAGTAGCCAGAATTACAGGCATGTGCTACCACGCCCGGCTGATTTTTTGATTTACTGTAGAGATGAGATCTCACTGCCCAGGCGGGTCTCGAACCCGCGGGCTCAGGCAATTCACTCACCTCAGCCTCCCAAAGGCGCGGGATCACAGGCTGAGCCACTGAGCCCGGCTAAAAACATTATATTTAAACAACAAACACATGAGTAGCCACCATCCATTGAAAAAATATTATTCATTCAACTATAACTAGGCTCCTACTCCATTATTTGCCAGGAATACAAATTATCAAGGGAGAATAATGACCTCCTAATTGCCAAATTCTTCAGACATCTTTCAGGTTTTATATTTGATCTTCTCTGCAGTATTTTAACTTGATCACTCCCCAAGAAACTTGAAACTTCCTCCTTCCTTGGCTTCTACAATCATACATTCCTATGCTTTTGCTCTTTCTAAATACATGTACAGCCCTTCTTCCTCTACCCTTTGTAAGGTCATGCCCCTGGATCACATTCTGAGAAGTCTATTCACTCTACATTCTGCCAGAATGGCCTAACACATCCCACTGGTGTTATCTACCTTTAGAGTCAGCTCAGATCAGTCTTTAACTTCCTACCAGACATCCCTACTTTACCAGATATCTTGTTTTTTTAGAGACAGGGTCTTGATGTGCTGCCCAGGCTGAGGTACAGTGGCTATTCATAAGCATGTCAGTAACACACTATAGCTTCAAACTCTTCGGCTCAAGTGATCTTCCTGCCTCAATCTGAATAACTAGGATTCCATGCATGTACCCACCGTGGGTCACTCACATTGAATTTTCATAAAGTAGAACTTTTCTCATCTTTCACCCCTAACCTGCTCTTCTACACATATTCCTCATTTTAGGTCAGGCCATCACCATTCGACATGTATGCTGAGTCAGAATCCTGGGTCTCATGACCTTCTGCCATTTTTTTTTAAACTAAAAAATAATTTTTTTTTTGAGTTGGGGGTTCTCACTCTGCTGTCTAGGCTGGAGTGCAGTGGCACAATCATGGCTCATTGCAGCCTCAACCTCCTAGGGTCTGGCAACTCTCTGCCTCAGCCTTCGGAGCAGCTGGGACTACAGGTACATACAATCATACCTGGCTAATTTTTTTACCTTTTGTAGGGACGAGGTCTTGCTATGCTGCCCAGGCTGGTCTTGAACTTCTGGGCTCAACTGATTCTTCTGCCGTGGCTCCTCAAAGTTTTGGGATTACAGGCATGAGTCACCATGCCTGGCCTTTTTTTGTGTATGTGTTGGAGTATTACTCTGTCACCCAGGCTAGAGTGCAGTATGGCATGCTCATCCACCGCAGCCTCAACCTGCTGGGCTGAGGCAATCCTTCCACTTCAGCCTTCCAAGTAGCTGAAACTACAGGCACGTGCCACCATGCCTGGCTAATTTTTTGATTTATTGTAGACACCAGGTCTCACTAAATTGCCCAGGCTGGTCTTGAACCCCTGGACTCAGTGCTGGGATTACAGTCTTGGCCACCGTGCCCGGCCCTTTTTTTTTTCCTCACTCTGTGGTCCAGGCTGGAGTGCAGTGGCATGATCATGGCCTACCAAAGCCTTGACCTTCTGGGCCCAAGCAATCCTCCTGCCTCTGCCTCCCAAAGTGCTGGGATTATAGGCATGAGCCAACATGCCTGACCCTTCCTCCATTCAATTACTAAATGATTCTTCTTCCTATATACCTTTCATAACAGCCTCTCTCTCTCTCTCCCACATATCCCACATTTTACTGCACTGGTTCAGGTCTCCTATGGAAAGCTGCTTAGTCTCACAATGGATATTCACAGTCCGTAGTATGCCCTTTGACCTACAGTTGTCCATTTTTCCAAATGGCAGCCAAATCAAGATACTCTCCAGCTTAAAATCTTCAGTGGCTCCCCATCACCTGCAGAATCTCAATCCTCTGTACACAAGGTCCACCAAGTTCAGGCCTCCACTTCCGCATCATTATCTCCTTTGCTCCACTGCACTCTAGTCCTATCTAATTACTAGGATTTCCTGGAATCATCATGAGCCTCCTTCACTTTCTTCATGCTATCCTTGTACCCAGAATTCCCTTCCTCTCCCTGGACTGTCTGGAATACTTTCAAGATCTGATTGAAAATGCCCCCTCGCTGGGCTCGGTGGCTCAACCTGTAATCCTGCACCTTGGGAGGCTGAGGTGAGTGGATTGCCTGAGTCCACGGGTTCGAAACCAGCCTGGGCAACTTGGCGAGACCTCATCTCTACAATAAATCAAAAAATTAGCCAGGTGTGGTAGCACGTGCCTGTGGTTCTAGCTATTTGGAAGGCTGAGGTGGAAGGATCACCTGAGCCCAGCAGGTCAAGGCTGTGGTGGCCATGAGCGTGCCACTGCACTCCAGCCTGGGTGACAGAGTGAGACACCAACTCCAAAAAAAAAAAGCAAGAAAATGACCCCCTCAATGATGTCTTACAACCTAATTACAGATCACTCTCTCTTAATCCCTACTGTTCTTTGGTCATATATTAATTACAGGCCTAATCATACTAAATTCCAATTATGTTTTACATGTCAGTCTCCTCAGCCTCTAGTACATCAAGAAATGCTTGTTCAGTGAATAAACAAATACATGACTGATTACCTCAACATCTAGTCCAAACTGAATGGCAAAACTCTCAGCTTCAGTAAATCTGTGTTTATGAAGTAACCGACTCAATCTGACAAGATGGAAAAGAAATTTTGTTAAACGTTTACTAATCAGGGAATTGAGAATTTTCATTAATGGATAAGGCATAAAGAAAATGGTGAAGTTACCTGTTTTCTGGTAAAGCTTCTGTAAGACATCTGAGTACTAAAACAGAGACAGAGTCGTCTGATAATCTGAAAAAAAGTTTTCATTATAAATTCACTCATCACTTAATATTAATAAGTACATTTTGATGTAGCTATCATATAACTTAACAGATAAAATAAAACATGACCTACTTTGAATCATTTTTACCTCCTTCCAGAAGGTATATGGTATCCTACAATATTAACAAAAATATAATTAATATTCCAATATAAAAGCAACATATTTTATAATAACTAGAGCAATTATTGACTCAGGCAAGAATTACCCATCAAAGGATTTTAAAATCACTGAGGAAGTCAGGCTCGGTGGCTCAGCCTGTAATCCTGCGCTTTGGGAAGCTGAGGTGAGTGGATTGCCTGAGCCCGCGGGTTCGAGACCCACCTGGGCAACTTGGCGAGACCTCATCTCTACAGTAAATCAAAAAACTAGCCGGGCGTGGTAGCGCATGCCTGTAGTTCCAGCTACTTAGAAGACTGAGGCAGAAGGATCGCGGGTCGAGGCTGCGGTGGCCGGGAGCAGCCACTGCACTCCAGTCTGAGCGACAGAGTGAGACTCTAACTCAAAAAAAAAAAAAATTAAAAAAAATAAATAATAAATAAATAAAATAAAATCACTGAGGAAAAAAACACTGATAAAAAGGATATTTCCATGTCTCAATATAATACTGACTACTTACTGATTATAAAAGGAAAAAATCTTTACAAATAGAGAGAAATCTGACAGAGCTGCCGTAACTAAGTGATCAAATTTAATATCACCAATGACAAGACAAATAAATAGCATGAGGCTTTTAAGATGACATGGCTAGGAAACAGTATTTCCTATGCAGTATTTGTATGAAAAAAGCTTAACATGAAATAGTAAAATAAAGCCGGGCTCGGTGGCTCAGCCTGTAATCCCACACCTTTGGGAGGCTGAGGTGAGTGGACTGCCTGAACCCGCGGGTTCGAGACCCGCCTGGGCAGCAAGACCTCATCTCTACAATAAATCAAAAAATCATCCGGGCATGGTAGCGCATGCCTGTAATTCCGGCTACTCGGAAGGCTGAGGCGGAAGGATCGCTGGAGCCCAGCAGGTTGACGCTGAGGTGACCATGATTGTGCCAGTGCACTCCAGTCTGGGCAACAGAGTGAGATTCCACCACAAAAAAAAGAAAAGAAATAGTAAGAAAAATCCAAATAGAGAAACATTCTACAAAACCACAGGATGGGACTCTTCAAAAATGTGAATGTCTAAAAAAACATAGAAGACTAGGGAATTCTTCTAAATTAGACAACCATACGACTGTGACAACTAAATAAGTGATTAGATCCTGGATAAGGAAGAAAATCGCTTTAAAGCACTGGCACAGGCGGGCTCGGTGGTTCAGCCGGGCTCGGTGGCTCAGCCTGTAATCCCGTGCCGTTGGGAGGCTGAGGTGAGTGGATTGCCTGAGCCCACGGGTTCGAGACCCGCCTGGGCAGCGAGACGTCACTCTACAATAAATCAAAAAATCAGCCGGGCGTGGTAGCGCGCGCCTGTAATTCCGGCTACTCGGAAAGCTGAGGCGGAAGGATTGCCGGAGCCCAGCAGGTCGAGGCTGCGGTGGCCGGGAGCGGCCACTGCACTCCAGTCTGGGCGACAGAGTGAGACTCCAACTCAAAAAAAAAAGCACTAGCACATTTGGTAAAATTTGAATTTGTTAGTTTTACTTCCTAAAAGTATTATATTAATGTAAAATTTTCTGCGTGTAATAATTGCATTGAAGAAAACTTCCCTTTTTTTAGGAGATATCTGCGAAGGAATTCAGGGGCGCCAGTAATATCCAACTGGTTGAAAAAAATGTAGTGTGTGTATAAAAGAAATCGAAACAAATACAGTACAAATTTTTTTAAAGAACTAAATTAAACCAGGACAGTGGCTCATGCCTATAATCCCAGCACTCTGGGAGGCAGAGCTAAGGTAGAAGACTGTCAGAGGTCATAGTTTCAAGACCAGTCTGGGCAATGTCGCAAGGCTTGGTCTCTACAATAAATCAAAAACCAAATTAACCAGGAATGGCAGTGCACACCTATAATCCCAGCTACTCAGGATGCTAAGGTGGAAGGATCATCTGAGCCTAGTACGCCGATGCTGCGGTAGTGGTGAACATGCCACTGCACCCCAGCCTAGGAAACTCTAACTCAAAAAAAATAAAATAAAATAAAAAAGAAGACTGAAACTCCCCCTAACTCAAAAAGAAAAAAAACAAAACCATAATTAAATAATATAAATAGGGCGGACTTGGTGGCTCAGTCTGTAATCCCAGCACTTTAGGAAGCTGAGGACAGTTGACTGCCTGAGCCTGCAGGTTCAAGACCAGCTGGGCAACTTCATGAGACCCAGTCTGTAATTCCGGCTATTTGGAAAACTGAGGCAGAAGGATCACTGGAGCACAGCAGGTTGACACTGGGGTGGCTGTGAGCATGCCACTGCACTCCAGCTTGGATGATGGAATGAGACTCCAACTTAAATAAATAAATAAATAAATAAATAAGAGCATATCTCCTCCAACTATCATCTATAATTCCTGCAAAGACACAAGAATGTTAAATAAGTAGATGTCTAAAGTTTCATTTTGTTAGTTTTCTTTTCTTTTTTTAAAATTCAACATGAAGACTGACCTTGGCCTGGCCAGTAAATCTATTTGAGGACCCCTGCTAATAGTATAGTTATAGGCTGGGGTCAGTGGCTCAGCCTGTAATCCCAGCAATTTGGGAGGCCGAGGTGAATGGATTGCCTGAGCCTGCAGGTTTGAGACCAGCCCGGGCAACGTGGCAAGACCTGTCTCTATAATAAATCAAAAATTAGCCGGGTGTAGTAGCATGCGCCTGTAGTGCCAGTTACTTGGAAAGCTGAGGCGAAAGGATCGCCTGAGCCCAGTGGGTGAGCGTGCCACTGCACTCTAGCCTGGGCAATAGAGTGAGACTCCAACTCAGAAAAAAAAAAAAATTAGTATAGTTATAAACCTGCCATCTATCCAGCTATCCTACTAGGTTATACTCATGCTTAGCTTATTCTTAAGTTTTTTTTTTTAATAAAGTAGTTTAAAATACTCATAAACTTACTGTGCTAATTCCTGTTTGGACTAGAGAAGAAACACTAGATACTTCCAAAGAATACAGTATTTCCATTGTTGGTAATGAATAAACCATGAGGTTTTTCACCTAAGAAAAACAGTACAGCAATTAATTTAGTAGGTCAACATAAAACTACAAGCAAAAAATATCACAATCAAAAGCAGAGATTAAAACATTTGGTACAAAGTTGAATGCAAAAAAAAAACTTATAAACAAGATTGTTTCTGTACTATTTAAATGTTACATATTAAATCATAGTCAGGCTAGGTGTGATGGCGCACATCTGTAATCCCAGCACTTTGGGAGGCTGAGGTGAGAGGATTGCCAGAGCCCAGGGATTGGAGAATAGCCTGGGAACTTGGCGAGACCTTGTCTCTACAATAAATAAAAAATTTAACTGGATGTGGTGGCAGGTGCCTATAGTTCCAGCTACTTGGACGCCTGAGGCAGAAGAATCACCTGAGCCCAGAAGGCCTATGCTGTACCATTGCACTCCAGCCTGGGTGACAGAGTGACAGAGTGAGACTCCAACTAAAAAAAAAAAAAAAAAAAAAAAATCACCCAGGTGTGGGAGCACACACCTGTAGTTCCAGGTACTTGTGAAGCTAAGGTAGAAGGATTGTCTGAGCCCAGCAAGTCGAGGTTGCAATAACAGTAACTCTGCCACTGCACTCTAGACTGGGCGACAGAGTGAGACTCTGACTCAAAAAATAAAAATACTCAGGGCCAATGCTGTAATCCCAACATTATGAGAGGTGAGAGGATTGCCTTAGCCCGGGAGTTTGAGACCAGCCCTGACAACTTGGTGAGACCTCGTCTCTACATTAAATAAAAAAAATCAGCTGGGAGTGGTGGCATGTGCCTATGGTTCCAGCTACTAGGAAGGTTGAGGTGGAAGGATCACATGCGCCCAGCAGGTCGAGGCTGCAGTGGCCATCAGTGTGTCAGTGTACTCTAGCCTAACAACAGAGTGAGGCTCCAACTCAAAAAATAAAAAATAATATAAAACTAAATAGGTAGCCAAGCACAGTATTTACACCTATAATCCCAGCACTTTGGGAAGCCAAGGCAGGAGGACTGTTTGAGCCGAAGAGTTTAAGACCAGTTTGGGCAACATAGTGAGACCCTATCTCTACAAAAAAATTTTTTAAATTAGCTAGGCATGGTGGTGCACACCTGTAGTTCCAGCTACCTGCAAAGCTGAGGCAGAAGGATCACCTGAGTCCAGGAGTTTGATGTTATGGTGAGATATGATCATGCCATAGCCCTCCAGTCTAGGTGACAGAGTGAGTCCTCAATAAAAAATAAAATAAATAAAATATGGAGTCAAAATTTTTTCCGTTTTTTTTAAAACAAGAAAAAAGAGTTCTGCAAGATTATTTCTGATTTGACAAATGTCTGTGTGAACTAAGTGCTGATATGTGAATATTACTTAATGTGTACTTTAGGTCAGACACTGTGGCTCACACCTGCAATCCCAGCACTTTGGGAGGCAGAGGTCAGAGAATTGCCTGAGTCCAGAGGTTCAAGACCAGAGCCGGCAACTTGGTGAGACCTCATTCTAAAATAAATCAAAAATATTAGCCAAGTGTGGTGTCACACACCTGTAGTTCCAGGTACGTGGAAGACTGAGAAGGAAGGATCACTTGAGCCCAACACATCAAGGTTGTAGTGGCTGTGAGTGCGCCTGGGTGACAGAATGTGACTCAGACTCAAAAACACCCAAAAAACATTTACTTTTGTGTTAGTTAATGCAATTTCTAGCATATAAGATGGACAAGCATGAAATAAAATTTTCAAATACCTTCTTATCAGCTGTAGCTGTCAGAGCTACTAATTTGAGACTTGTAATCCCTTGCCTAAAAGAGAAAAGAAGCTTTAAGTAAATCAAATAAGCTTTTACATGATAAAAACATACAATGTTAATTTACATACAATGTAAATTACAATTGACAAAACAATATAATGTTAATGTCAATTTAAAAAAGTCAGATATGGGGTCATCGCCTTGCTAAGTTATGGTGTGGTCATGTGCTCTTTAAGCTATGGCTGGGCCATGTTTCCTGGCTTTAGCTCCCTCCCCTACCTTGGGGAGGTGAATCTCCTCTTTCTCTCTCTTTAATTTACTTTCTAAATAAACTATATTTTCTAATCTAAAAAATAAATAAATAAAAAGTCAAATATGCTTTCCCAATTGCTAAGTACAAACTAAGTTTTAAAAGTAATAAATAAATAAATAAAAGCTAAGTTAAAGTGATGTTTTTGCATAAAAGTTAAAATGGCTTTCCATAGAAGACACTGGATTCCTTTTGTGCATGTTTATGGCCCAGACCAACACTGTTTCTACACAATCATCTAGAGGTTCATATTGCCTATTTGCTCCCAATGAACTTGTCAAACAACTAATAGGTCTTTACTCTGCCAGACTGTTTCAGTTGTTTAGAATGTAAAACATAATAAACAATAAGAACAAAACCATCAAGAAACCTGGTGCTAACAAAAGGGAAACTACTACTAGCAACAGTCACGACGCACCACATAACTGATGAGGGAGAATCTGCTTCCGTAGTAAGAAGAAACTCCTCTATGTGAAGGGAAGGCCAGTTCCATATGAGAGTTAGAGCGTAAATATCCCATAAACTCAGTACATTCTGCAAGAGACATTTAATTTACATATCTTCTGGATGATTATAAATTTACATTTCAGGACCTATACTTTCATACATACACTCAGATAAAAGCATAGTACACAGGATAATAATCCATCCCAGCTAAACCCCTTGTTTTTTTTTTTTTTTTTTTGAGTTGGAGTCTCACTTTGTTACCCAGACTAGAGTGCAGTGGCACGCTCCCGGTCACCGCAGCCTCGACCTGCTGGGCTACAGCGATCCTTCTGCCTCAGCCTTCCAAGTAGCAGGAACTACAGGTGCGCGATACCACACCCAGCTAATTTTTGATTTATTGTAGAGATGAGGTCTTGCCAAGTTGCCCAGGCAGATCTTGAACCCGTGGGCTCAGACAATCCACTCACCTCAGCCTCCCAAAGCGCTGGGATTACAGGCTGATCCACCAAGCCCGGCTAAACCCCTTATTTTCTAAGGTTGGTATCACTTTTGTTACTAAATATAATGTCAAGTAAAAAAATTGAAGAAGAAATAGTAGAAACATACATCAGTATCAAGAACAAAAAGTAGGTTGTCTATCAGCTGGAATTTCTTTGCACCTATAAAAGAGAAAGTAAAATGTCTAAGAATCTTATTTTAGTGTTTTATACATTCATATTTAAACAGTAAACTAACAGAAAAGACAGAATTACATTTAAATTAAAAGTTCTCATTTTCATTTATGAGGACAAATGATCAATCTAATCAGGCTTATTTCAAAGAGTGGTATGGTAAAATGGCCCATATGCTAGCTTAAGTATGTTGACATGAAAATTAAAACTTACCAATAGTTATCAAAAGTAGTTTCTTTAACTTATTTTACCTTTAATAATTTCTGTGTCAATAAGGTTCTTCACTGTCATTCCATTCTTAGAAGAATCTAGTTCCCACTTTGAGAATGCACAATTACCAGTTCCCTAGAAAAGTGAAAATAGTATATCACTTGCAAATTTAGTTCTTAGACGCTAGACATGTCTCAAGGTAGAAACATGTAACTTGTACATATTACCAATTTCAAAATATATTTACATATTTAAGTTGAAGTAGCCTTTATCTCTCACTTCATTAGTTTCAAATGAGACTAACAGTGAACTGTTAATATTCATTGTTGTCATATGAATATTACATATGAATATTTAAGTAGGCATGTTCGGATAGCTAGCCCTAAAGACATAAAGTGAACTAAAACTTCTTCCAGTATGATAATGTAAATATTAAAATTATAATGTAAATACAGCCTAATTGAGTATTTTCATCAAAATTCCAGAAATATTTGAACAAATATTAATTTTAAGTTATTTGAAATCCTGGTGAAATATTAAACTAGATATGTACAATGTGGAAATATTACTGCTCCTTAGCATATAATATAAATTTGGCAAGTAAAAAATGTTGTAAAGTTTTTTGTCTATTCCTTAAACATAACATTAGATCTTTTTTCCCCAAAATTCAAAGAATTTATGATCATAGTTACTGGAAGTGACATATAAATAATAAAATGTTACTTTTCATATTTAACATCAGACACTATATAGTAATGTAAAAAAAGTGCATAGTAAAAAAGTATACATAATGATGGAAACAAATGAATTGTATTTCTCTATATATGTTCCTGTCCAGTTTCCATTTCACTAATAACATATGCTTGCAAGTGGCCTAGCCAGCCAAGATTAAGAATAATGTAGAATCACTTATGAAGTAGGGATTAAATTAAAGACTTTTTACTTTTTAGGTCCACTCTCTAATATTAAGGTTCTTAAGATGACTTATTTCAAGATTCAAGAGATTTGTAAGCCTGGATAGGAAAAAATGTATATCTTTATTTTCACTGGTATCTATTTGAAACTAAGCATTTCTTTCACATATAAGCATAGGAAAAACAAAAAAAAGCCAAAAACGTTAGAATCAGCAGTACTTATGTGTTGCCAGTAGTAATTACACTTCCGACTAGATTTACTATGACCACTTTAATTTTGAAGTAGTAATATGTAAGCAAGATTTCAAGCCAACTGCAATAGTGTGATATATTTTTGTTAAGTCTGTGATTTCTATTAGTGACAATATCACAGGTATTGTTATGACTGTGAAATTTTTGGTTTTGTTTTTTATTGTTTTTGCCCACTCTCACAATTTAAAGAAATGTTATTTCAGGTAGAAACTAGAGAAAATAAAGATATAATATTACTACTATTTTTTTTTTTTGAGTCAGATTCTCACTCTGTCCAGGCTAGAGCGCAGTGGCACGCTTATGGTCACTGCAACCCTGACCTGCTGGACTCAGGTGATTCTTCCGCCTCAGTCTTCCAAATAGCTGAAACTACAGGCATGTGCCCCCACACCTGGTTAATTTTTTTATTTATTGTAGAGATGAGTCTTGAACCCAAGGGCTTGGGTAATCCTCTCAACTCGGCCTCCCAAAGTGCTGGGATTATAGGTGTGAGCCACAGTGCCTGGCCAAGATATATTTTTTACAAGACAGAAACTCAGATTTACTTAATTCTATAATTTATAACTATAAATTTTATAAATTATAATTTTATAATTCCCCTGTTTCTGTTAAAACTAATTTGTAATTTAACCAAATCACTAATATTCCAGTGAGGAAACTTTTCAGACAACAAAAATAAAATTTTATAAAAAGAATTACCCCAATTATCACAGGGATTTCACTCGCTAAATCTCCAGCCACAAGACTGAGACAACCAAGACTGTGATAATTTGCAGTAGAAATAAAACTGGACTTGATTTGTCCTTGTAACTGTAAAATTAAAAAATAAGGATGTTACATACATGTTTATGCTTCACAAACATCAGTTATAAGCATATTTTAAAACAGAAATATCGTGAAAGTGTTTTATCAAGGTAATTCCTCAAATAACAACCAGTAGAACAATTATATACAGAACACTCTCCTACAATTACAATAAATGCAATTTTTAAAAATTATTTTTCAAATTAAGGTTGGGGGGTTCTCTGTCATCCAGGCTAAAGTGCAAGGGCACAATCTCGGCTCACTGCAACCTTGACCTTGTGGCCTCAAGTGAGGCCTCTGCCTCAGTCTCTCAAGTAGCTGGGAATATAAGTGCGCCACCAAGCATGGCTAATTTTTAAATTTTTTTGTAGAGACAAGGCCTCCCTGTGTTGCCCAGGCTAGTCTCAAACTCCTGGGCTCAAGCAATCGTCCCACCTCAGCATCCCAAAGAGCTAGGATTACAGGCATTAGCCATAGCACCTGGTCTAAATGTAATTTTTAAGAGGACGATATGGTTTTGTTTTCTTACCTCTTTTGCTCTACTGAAGTCTACATTCTCAATGGCTGCATTAAAAAGAAAACAGGCAAAATTTATAATATTAATCTATAAAATAATATAAGTCACTTCATTTGTGTCAAAGTGAAATTAAATACAATCTAGTTCAAGGAACACTGGTTAGAATCAATAAGACAGTGCTGACTTTTCATTTTTGTTCCCAACCAATGACATAAACTGCCAGTCCTGCTCTATGTTTCTCCTCCTCAATACATTTCTTCCTACTAAGGGGTTCTTCTCCGTTCTCCAACTCTCTTACTTCTATCCATGCTCTGAAATCTTCCCTATAGTTTCCATCACTTCTTACTGTGCTTTGTAATAGCTCTTTTACTTATCTAGTTCCTTCATTATGGAAAACAATGTAACTTAAATCATATATGCAGGACCTAGGACACTGATATTTTTTAAATGCTTGCTCCCAATCAATCCTCAAAAAGTCTCACCTGGCTCAGAGGGACATATGGTTCACACTATTCAACACACATTATAGATTATTGCTCTGTACTATTAAGACTTGTATAGTCATGTCCATTTCCAGGTATATTCACTCCATCAAAAAGCAATTATTGCTTGGGTGTGGTAGCTCACACCTATAATCCCAGCATGTTGGGAGGCCAAGGTGAGAGGATTGCCTGAGCCGTCGGGTTCAAGACCAGTCTGGGCAACTTGGTGAGACCTCATCTCTACACTAAGTCAAAAAATTAGTCGGGTGCAGTGGCATATGCCTGTGGTCCCAGCTACTTAGAAGGCTGAGGTAGAAGGATCACCTGAGCCCAGCAGGTCAAGGCTGTGGTGACCTTGAGTATGCCACCACACTCCAGCCTGGGAGACAGAGCGAGACTCTGACTCCAAAAAAAAAAAAAGCAATTACTATTCTGTTAGTGTATGCTTGGCTCCCCATCTAAGCAATAAACTCCTTGAAGGCTATACTCAAATTATACTCTTGCAACTCTAACAGAGGAGAATAAGTACACTCTAAATACTTAAAAGTATATTCAGTATCATTGAATACAATTAAGCTAAAAAAGTTTTTTAGAGAGAATATATAGAAATTTACTAATTAATAAATATTGCTGCAAATCGACAGTAAGAATATGATAGATTTACTTACCTTGTTGAATTTTTAAAAGCTGAAGGTTTGTAATTAAAAAAAATCCATTGTTTGTAAGAAGCAGCATATAATAGGTTCCTATTAAAATAAACTCAAAATTGGTTTCTCTAAAAGGCTCATGGATATAAAATCTAACACAGTATCTGGAACTAGATTAAAAATATGTCAATTTGCTCATTTAAATTCCAGTCAACAAATAATATTGTAATGATACAGATAAAGTTTATTTACAAAGAATTAGTAAGTTATTGCAAAAACAATGTTAACACCTTTGCAACTTATATTTAAAAAAAACAAAACCTCACTTGCCAAAAAAAAAAATCCCAAATATACCAAAATAAGTTAGGATCAAGATAACACTTACTTAAACTGAAATATGATAAATATGCTGAGACCCACAAAAACATGTTAAAAGAATATAATGTCTTAGCTGGAAGTGGTAGCTCATGCCTATAATCCCAGCACTTTGGGAGGTGAGAGGATTGCCAGAGCCCAGGGGTCCAAGACCAGTCTGGGCAACTTGGCGAGACCTCGTCTCTACAATAAACCAAAAAATTAGCCAGGCATTGTGGTGCTCACCTGTGGTTCCAGCTACTAGGAAGGCTGAGGCGAAAGGATCACCTGAGCCCAGCAGGTTGAGGCTGTGTGAGTGTGAGTGTGCCACTGCACTCCAGTCTGAACAACAATAAAACTCTGACTCAAAAAAAGAAAAAAAAAAAAAGAAATAAAGAATATAATGTCTCCTTGGTAATATATATAGAACTATAAACTATAAAAATTAGTTTTTAGGAAACATACATATGTAAATTTCTGAAAACAAATTTCTGAAAATTAAAAAATTTTTCTTATAACAATCTAAATTGTATTAATAGAAAAAATTCAGCTCTGTAGAATTTATGCAATTTATTAACCACAAATTTGAATCTTTGGTTGTGTATTAGTCAGGTGTCATTAAAAAAAACTCAAAAAACCTTACCTTCATTTGAACCCTCTTTCTCAATAACAAGATTCCGGTAAGTACACTGATTTTCCTCATTAGCTTTCTGAACAAAAGCCTAATTGCAAATTAATTTCAAATGATAAGATTAAACACAAATATATAATAAAGGATAATATGTTTCAAAGTCTAGAGTTATCACTTATCATTAGCAATAATCCTGCCTATATTCCAAATATTTGTTATACAATGAAAAACTATAAGCCAGGCTGTAATCCCTTGCTTTGGAAGGCTAAGGTGAGTGAATTGCCTAAGCCTTTGGGTTCAAGACCTGCCTGGGCAACTTGGGAGACCTCATCTCTACAATAAATCAAAAAATTAGCTGGGCGTGGTAGCGCACACCAGTAGTTCCAGCTACTTGGAAGGCTGAGGCGGAAGGATCGGTGGAGCCCAAGCAGGTCGAGACTGCGGTGGCCGGGAGTGGTCACTGCACTCCAGTCTGGGCAACAAATTGAGACTCCAACTCAAAAAAAAAAAAAAGAAAGAAAAACTATTTAGGACAAGCATACTGAATCCTTCAAAGCTTAATATTTCAATTTTGCATTCACTGCATTTGTTTCTGAGGCATGATTCTTAAATTTTTAGAAATTTTTTAGAGATGGGATCTTGGTCTGTCAATTAGGCTGGAGTGCAGTGGTATAATCAAAGCTCACTGCAGCTCCCAACTCCTGGGCTCAGATGATCATCTTGCCTCAGCCTCCCTCAAACCCAACTGATATTTTCACTTTTCTGTGAAGATGGGGTTTCATTATGTTGCCAAGCTGGTCTCAAACTCCTGGCCTCAAGCTATTCTCCTGCCTCAGCCTCCCAAAAGTGCTAGGATTATGGGTGTAAGGCACAAGCCAGGCCTAAAATTTTTTTGTAGGACTAGTCAAATACAATAGTGAAAGGAGGAAGATTCTTAAATTAAAAAAAAAATTCCTTTAAAAAACATTAGGTAATAGTTTGCTAAGAGACTATTTACAATTTAAATAATGAAAATGACAACTATAACAAGATCTTACATTAGTGAGTAATGTTTGCTTTGATGTTACATGAATAAGATGTAAGTTGCCACTTCTCTCACCAACCAAAAGAAATTTTCCTTCTTGACATAGGCCAACTACATCCACTTCAGTATCTGGAAATTTCAAAACAAAATTACAAGATGCCTTCAAAAATGCTTCCTATGCAGATTTTGTTGTTAAAAAGTCAACTATTCTTTAAGTTGCTCCTAAATACTGCAACAAAAGTAATGATCAAAGTACAAAGAATGCTACTGACTTTTATTTAGTCAACAAATATTTACTGAACATTTATTATATACTAAGCATTGTTCTAGGCCTTTTGTATGTATCTAAGATCACTGGCATGGAGCTCAAACTTCCACTAGCTTGAAGCTCAAATTTTTTTTTTTTTTTTGAGTTGGAGTCTCACTCTGTCGCCCAGACTGGAGTGCAGTGGCCGCTTCCGGCCGCCGCAGCCTCGCCTGCTGGGCTCCGGCGATCCTTCCGCCTCCACCTTCTGAGTAGCCGGAATTACAGGCATGCGCTACCATGCCCGGCTGATTTTTTGATTTATTGTAGAGATGAGGTCTCGCTGCCCAGGCGGGTCTCGAACCCGCGGGCTCAGGCAATCCACTCACCTCAGCCTCCCAAAGGCGCGGGATTACAGGCTGAGCCACCGAGCCCGGCGAAGCTCAAATTTTAAGGCAGAAATAGACAATAAACAATTAGAATAATAAAATTATAGGAAGTGTAAGAAGGTGATAAATGTTCTAGGAAAAAAAGAGTAGAACCGAGTAAGGGAACTCAGAAGAACAATACATTTTGCAGTATTAATTAGAAAGCTCAGGGAAGACTTAAAAGAGGTAAAGAAATTAGCCAAATAAGAAGGAAGAGTATCCAGACAGTGGGCACAACTCATGCAAGCAAGTGAAAGCATGCCTACTGTGTTCATGCAACAGCAAGAAGTCCAAGGTAAGAGAAAGTAAAGCAGAGAGACGGGCAAGAGAAAAATCAATAGCATGTCACTGGCCTGTGAACCAACATTATTCAGTAGCAGTATCTTTTTTTTTCGAGTTGGAATCTCACTCTGTCAACCAGACTAGAGTGCAGTGGCTGCTCCTGGCCACTGCAGCCTTGACCTGCTGGGCTCCGGCAATCCTACTGACTCAGCCTTCCAAGTCGCTGGAACTACAGACATGCGCTACCACGCCCGGCTGATTTTTGATTTATTTATTTTTTTGAGTTGGAGTCTCACTCTGTCACCCAGACTGGAGTGCAGTGGTTGCTCCCGGCCAGCGCAGCCTCGTCCTGTTGGGCTCCGGCGATCCTTCCCCCTCAGCCTTCCGAGTAGCTGAAACTACAGGCGCGCGCTACCACGCCAGGCTAATTTTTTGATTTATTGTAGAGATGACGTCTCCTCAAGTTGCCCAGGTGGGTCTCCAACCCGCAGGCTCAGGCAATCCACTCACCTCAGCCTTCCACAGTCGTAGGATTACAGGCTGAGCCACCAAGCCCGGCTGAGATGAGGTCTCACCAAGTTGCCCAGGTGGGTCTCAAACCCGGCGGGCTCAGGCAATCCACTCACCTCAGCCTCCCAAAGCACGGGATTACAGGCTGAGCCACTGAGCCCAGCAGCAGCAATATCTTTATGCATATGTATTAGAAATTGCCACAGCCCACTATTTCATTGCTTAAACTGTGAATCTTGTAGAGTAATCAGGTTCAATACAATAAACTTGCCTCTGTGATGTGATTAAATTATGTTCTAAAATGCATGCATTCTGGTTCCTTTTCGGTTATCTATATTCTTATGCAAACACTTCAACAATCATCTTTCTCTCAAAATGTTTACTCAATTGCCTGAGCCCGCGGGTTCGAGACCCACCTCGGCAGTGAGACCTCATCTCTACAATAAATCAAAAAATCAGCCAGGCACGGTAGCGCATGCCTGTAATTCCGGCTACTCGGAAGGCTGAGGTGGAAGGAACGCCGGAGCCCAGGAGGTCGAGGCTGCGGTGTCCGAGAGCGGCCACTGCACTCCAGTCTGGGCGACAGAGTAAGACTCCAACTCAAAAAAAAAAAATTTTTTTTAATCAAAAATGAAAAAGCTTTCATAATATTTTTGTCTAATTTCAGCATAATTGATTTCAAAATACATTTGAATGTATTTGAAGCTCTTTAACTTGATAAACAGTGAACTCATAAGTATTTCAAAGATTCATATAGTGTTATACATCCTAAAAAAATCCAAATACCTGTTAGTGACATTGAAATTATATACAAGATTCAGGAATTTGAACACAAATGGGTTCAAGTGTTTTCCACAGTATTATAACACAAAAACCATGCAAGTAAACTAAATTGTTGTTTTACATGTATGTTTCTCCTTAAGTTTACTGAGAAAAGTGATCATCTCAGTATCCTTTGACTCTAGAACCTAGCACAAAAGAGGCATTCAAGATTAATTTCTTGAAATTAGTTTAATGTTGATTCTTAGAAATAATGGAGTAGGCGAGGCTCAGTGGCTCATGCTTATAATCCCAGCACTTTGGGAGGTAGAGGTGAGACGATTGTCTAAGCCCACGAGTTGGTTCAAGACCAGCCTGGACAACTTGGTGAGACCTCATCTCTGCAATAAATCAAAAGTTAGCTGGGCATGGTGGTGTGCTCATGTAGTTCCAGCTACTTGGAAGGCTGAGGCAGAAGGATCACCTGAGCCCAGCAGTTTGAGGCTGCAGTGGCCATAAGCATGTGACAGAGTGAGACACCAACTCAAAAAAAAAATAAAAAAGGAGTAAAGAAAAAGTACTCCAGTAGAAACTGGTAGCAAGATATATATGACTTTCAACTTACTTTATTTCATTATATTAGACTTACCAAATACAAGCTGCAATTGAAGTGATCTACAGATATTGTCAAGCAATATCACTGATTTGTCTGCCACAATAATAAACCCATCGCTTAAGCTGCATGCCTGTATCTTTGGATTTAATGAGGCCTGTGAGAGGGAAAAGCATGACTAAAATTAAATTAAACACTTTCATGTAAGTTTAACAATGCTTACCAATAGTATCACAGCCCCAAACACCAAAGTTTAAACTTAACCTATCAGGGCATTTTTCTTTAGCCCATCTAATTAGTTATGAAGTTTTTCTTTGTATGGTGTATCTTCAGGCCATCCAGGATCTATGCAGGTTAACGATTCAGGAAGAATAGGAAGGGCCAAGGATTCCATGTTCACATGCTTGTTTCCTAAGGGTTGACCTTATACTGTAGGAGCCAGCGGTTTAACATAAATGAATGAATCCAGACTGGCCTAAATTCTCAGTGTTACAGACACACAAAGGAGCAGTGGCTCACACCTGTAGTTCCAGCTACCTAGAAGGTTGAGACAAAAGGATCTCCTGAGCCCAGCAGGTTGAGGCTGCAGTGGTCATGAGCATGCCACTGCACTCCAGCCTGGATGACAGAATGAGACACGGACTCAGAAAAAAAAAAGAGAGGGAGAGTGGAAAACTGTGAACTAGATAGGGGCACATGCCCCACAGAAGCAAAATAGAACAGAATTTTTTTTTTTTTTTTTTTAGTTGGAGTCTCACTCTGTCATCCAGACTGGAGTGCAGTGGCACGCTCCTGGCCACCACAGCCTCAACCTGTTGGGTTCCGGCGATCCTTCCGCCTCAGCCTTCCAAGTAGCTGGAACTACAGGCATGCACTACCACGCCCGGCTAATTTTTTATTTATTGTGGAGATGAGGTCTCGCCAAGTTGCCCAGGCGAGTCTCAAACCCACGGGCTTAGGCAATTTACTCACCTCAGCCTCCCAAAGCGCAGGATTACAAGCTGAGCCACCCAGCCCGGTTAGAACAGAATCTTAACACCAGCCCATCTCTACTAGGAAACCCTAGTAGAGATGCAACACTGGGATAGCCATACATTCTAATTTATTTTTTTAAAGCTAGATCTTAAGGCTCAGCCTGTAATCCCAGCACTTTGAGAGGTCAAGGCGAGTAGATTGCCTGAACCTGCGGGTTCGAAATCAGCCCAGGCAACTTGGTGAGACCTTGTCTCTACAGTAAATAAAAAATTAGCTGGGCGTGGTAGCACATGCCTGTAGTTCCAGTTAGGTTGAGGCGGAAGGATTGCTGAAGCCCAGCAGGTCAAGGCTGTGGCAGCCATGAGCGTGCTACTGCACTCCAGCCTGGGCGACAGAGTGAGACTCCAACTCAAAAACAAAAAAAAGAAGGAAAAAAATGCTGGATCCTTATGCAAAATGCTCTGATTTTTAAATATTGACGGCTAGGTCAACAATTTTAAAAACACTGTGCAGGCCAAATCTGAGTCAGCAGCGTTCAGCTTCTGTTGATGAGAACTTCCCACACATAACTATCTTGAAGCAGCTGGACAGCTTAACAGCTGAAGAAGCTCAGTCACTTAGTAGATCAGTGATCATAGGCAACTGCCTCCACAGACTCCCCATAAAACAGGAATAATAGTAACAATAATAATAATACCTACAAAGCACTTGAATGAAGACTAAATGAATTAATTCATGTGATGAACTTAGAAGAGAGCCTTGTACATACTCATATGCTCAATAAATGTTAACTATTCTTTTTTTTTTTTTGAGTTGGAGTGTCACTCTGTCGCCCAGACTGGAGTGCAGTGGCCGCTCCCGGTCACTGCAGCCTTGACCTGCTGGGCTCCGGCGATCCTTCCTCCTCAGCCTTCCAAGTAGCCGGAATTACAGGCATGCGCTACCATGCCCGGCTGATTTTTTGATTTATTGTAGAGATGAGCTCTCGCTGCCCAGGCAGGTCTCGAACCCGCGGGCTCAGGCAATCCACTCACCTCAGCCTCCCAAAGGCGCGGGATTACAGGCTGAGCCACCAAGTCCGGCTATTCTTATTCTTTCTGGGCAAAATATAGCCAACCACTTCATTTTATGCCTTCTTCACGAATAATTCCTAAAAATCCCACTACATCCTGACTCCTCTTCTATTTAGCTTTGTACTTGCTTTTTCAACTAGTAAAAGGTTATACAAAGGCACTGGAAAAAAAGAAACTTTGCTAAATCTTCTAGGGATCTCTCTATGCTGTTCGATCTGCCAAATTGCTCTTCCCTTTCTTAAGGTCCAAGGCAAGTTATTAATCTTCTTTAGTTTTGAGTCAGAATTTCACTCTGTTGCCCAGGAGGGAGTACAGTGGGTGGGCAGAGGCCACCACAACCTCAACCTGCTGGGCTCAGACGATCCTTCCCTCTCAGGCTTCCAAGTCGCTGGAACTAAAGGCATGTGCAACCACACCCAGCTAATTTTTTTTTTTTTTGAGTCAGAGTCTCACTCTTTCACCCATGCTGGAGTACAGTGGCACACTCACGTCCAACCAGGGTTGACCTCCTGGCTCCGACAATCCTTCCACCTCAGCCTTCTAAGTAACTGGAACTACAGGTGCGAGCTACCATGTCTGGCTAATTTTTGATTTATTGTAGAGATGAGGTCTCGCGAAGTTGCCAAGGCTGGTGTCAAATCCACGGGCACAGGCAATGCACTCTCCTCGTCCTCCCAAAGTGCTGGGTTTACAGCCTGAGTCACTGAGCTCAGTTTTTTAATTACTGTAGAGATGAGGTCTGGTCAAGTTGCCCAGGCTGTTCTCAAACCTCTGGGCTCAGGCAATTCTCTCGCCTTGGTCCCTGTAAAGTCCTGGGATTACAGGCTTGAGCCACCATGCCCGGCTTATCATTATTATTATTTGAGTTGGAGTCTCACTTTGTCACCAGGCTAGAATGAAGTGACATACTCACGGCCACCACAGCCTCAACCTGCTAGGCTCAGGTACTCCTTTCACCTCAGCCTTCCAAGTAACTAGAACTACAGGCATGCACCACCATGCCCAGCCAACATTTTTTATCTTTTATTCTTTTTTTTTTGAGTTGGAGTCTCACTCTGTCGCCTAGACTGGAGTGCAGTGGCCGTTCCTGGCCACCGCAGCCTTGACCTGCTGGGCTCCAGCAATCCTTCTACCTCACCTTTCCAAGTAGCTGGAACTACAGGTAGGTGCCACCACGCCCAGCTAATTTTTTGTTTTATTATAGAGATGAGGTCTCAACCAAGTTGCCGGCAGGTCTCGAACCCGCGGGCTCAGTCAATCCACTCACCTCAGCCTCCCAAAGGTGCGGGATTACAGGCTGAGCCACCGAGCCCAGCTTTTTTTCTTAATTTATTGTAGGGATGAGGTCCCACCAAGTTGCCAGGCTGGTCTCGAACCCACGGGCTTGAGCAATCATCTCATCTCAGCCTCCCAAAGTGCTGGGATTATAGGTGTGAGCCACTGTGCCCAGCCAAAATGAATATTATTATTAACAGAAGCTGAGCACTGCCAACTAGATTTGATCTGCATGGTGTTTTTAAAAATGTTGACCCAAGCCGGGCTTGGTGGCTTGGCCTGTAATCCCGTGCTTTGGGAGGCTGAGGTGAGTGGATTGCCTGAGCCCGTGGGTTCGAGACCCGCCTGGGCAACTTGGTTGAGACCTCATATCTATCATAAATAAAAAATCAGCCGGGCGTGGTAGCACATGCCTGTAATTCCGCCTACTCAGAAGACTGAGATAGAAGGATCGCCGGAGCCCAGCAGGTCGAGGCTGCAGTGGCCGGGATCAGCCACTGCACTCCAGTCTGGGCAACAGAGTGAGACTGTAACAACAACAACAAAAAATGCTGACCTAGCTGCCAATATTTAAAAATTGGAACATTTCACATAAAGATCCAGTTTTGAAAAATTTTTAATAACTATTTTTGCCCACGGTGTTTCATTTTAAAAAAGACAATTAAATATCACATTGGCATTCTAAGGGAAGTGGAGGGAACATGGGCCATAAGACTGTGACAAAGAACCTCTTGTGGCTCTGCGCCGGCCTCAAGCCTGTAATCCCAGCACTTTGGGAGGCCAAGGCGAGAGGATTGCCTGAGTTCAGGGGTTCGAGACCAGCCTGGGCAACACTGTGAGACCTCAGCTCTACAATAAAAATCAAAAAATTAGCTGGGTAGGGTAGCGCACGTCTGTAATTCCAGCTACTTGGAAGGCTGAGGCGGAAGGATCGCCGGAGCCCAGCAGGTGGAGGCCGCGGTGGCCAGGAGCAGCCACTGCACTGCAGTCTGGGCGACAGAGTGAGACTCCAACTCAAAAATAAATAAATAAATAATTAGGTTTCTTATTCTTTTTCTAGAGTGAGAATGATGGAATTATTAAAAGAAGACAATCAACTGAGCACGGTGGCTCATGTCAATAATCCCAGCATTTTTGGAGGCAGAGGCAAAAGGATTGCTTGAGCCCATGGGTTCAAGACCAGCCTGGCCAACCTGACAAGATCTACAATAAATCAGGAAAAATTAGCCAGGTGTGGTGGCACATGCCTGTCGTTCCAGCTACTTGGAAGACTGAGACAGAAGGAATGCCTGAACCCAGTCAGTGGAGGCTGCAGTGGCCGTAAGCATGCCACTGTACACCAGCCTGGGTGAGTGAGACTCTGACTCAAATAAACAAATAAATAAGTCAAAACATAGAAAGAAATGCATGGAAAGGATATACCTCATACACAGCAGGGTTTTTAACTTGGGTAGAATGAGAAGAACATGAGATCAGGGAGGAAACCCCAGAGGCTTCACCACTACTGCTAATATTTTATTTCCCAAGTTGGAAGTATACTTTCTTTGTATCAAAATGCATACATGTTGTAGGAATGAAATATCAAGAGGAGCTATGAAAAGGTCAGTTTTGTAAATACTGGTCCTAACATGGTGCCAGGAGATTCAGATGGGAATTTTTAGCAACGTGAGACTAAACCTTGATTCCCTGAGAAAGTGCTATATTCATTCACAAAACATCTACTGTGGACTACTAGACCTACCAACCACTCAGTAAAAATTTTGTGAGGGAAACAGTCAGTGTAATAATCATTACCTTTTCAGAGGAGATCTTCACTAGCAAGTCTACTTGATATAAAGCAGTTCCATGTTCTTTTCTTGAACCAACACTTAGGTACCCACTTCCTGTATCATCACTTGTTAGCAGCTCAATATCATTCCACATGTTTTGAGATGGTCTTCCTGAATCAGGAACCACTGACTTTCCTGTGACAACACATAAAATTAGAAACTAAATATTCCTCTTGTGGAGATGAAAAATTCCTTAGGAAATCAAAAGCTTACTCAAAAAACAAAAACTAGTCGGGCTCGGTGGCTCAGCCTGTAATCCTGTGCCTTGGGAGGCTGAGGTGAGTGGATTGCCTGAGTCTGCGGGTTCGAGACCCACCTGGGCAACTTGGCAAGACCTCATCTCTACAATAAATCAAAATGAGCCGGGCGTGGTAGTGCGCACCTGTAGTTCCAGCTTCTTGGAAGGCTGAGGCGGAAGGATCGCCGGGGCCCAGCAGGTCGAGGTTGCGGTGGCCAGGAGCGGCCACTGCACTCCAGTCTGGGTGACCGAGTGAGACTCCAACTCAAAAAAAAAAAAAAAAAATACAAAGTACAGAATGCTAGTCAGAGTGGTGTCTGAGGCAAATACTGGATATGTCTGCAACTTTCAGCTATATTGTGAAAAAAGGTGACAATTTTTTTTTTTTTTTTGAGTTGGAGTCTCACTCTGTCACCCAGACTGGAGTGCAGTGGCCACTCCCGGCCACCGCAGCCTCGACGTGCTGGGCTCCAGCGATCCTTCCTCCTCAGCCTTCATAGTAGCCAGAACTACAGGCGTGCGCTACCACACCCGGCTGATTTTTTGATTTATTGTAGAGATGAGGTCTCGCTGCCCAGGCGGGTCTCGAACCCGCAGGCTCAGGCAATCCACTCACCTCAGTCTCCCAAAGGCGCAAGATTACAGGCTGAGCCACCGAGCCCGGCAAGAGGATACTTTTATGTGTCTCAGTTTCCCACATCAGTAGACTAAAGAAACATTATCAGTTTCCAGGGATGCCATACATGAGTAAATTCAACAAATATTTACTGAATGCCTACAGTGCCAGGCACTGTTCTAGGAGCTGGTAATATAGTTGTGAACAAGAACAAAATGTCTTTACCATTATGAAGTTTGTTCTTGTGGGAAGAATTGACAAAAACAAAATAGCTAATATGTATTGAGTGTTTCTTGCGTGCCTGGCAGTTTTGAACGCTTTACTCATTTAATCTACACAGCATACTTTACAGATGAAAAACATGAGTCAGGAATTAAACAATCGTCTCTGGTCACCTAAAGTCGGCCAATAGTGCAGTGTGAGTAAACGGACTCAAAGCTATGCCCACTCTTAACTGTTATACCGTCTCCCTACAAAAAGAAAGCAAATGCACAAATATTTACAAAAAGTGCTAAATTCTTTCAAATAAATAGTTGGATGGGGGGAGGAATCGCTTAAGAACTTGTTTGGGGAAGGACGGAGGTAACATCTGAGCTGAGAGCAGAATAACAAGAAGCCAATTACGCAAAACTCAGGTGGAACAGCGATGAAGGCAGTGGGAACAGAGTGCAAAAGCTCAGACGGTGGAAAGAGTTTGGGGCTACTACCGGGTCAAAACAAGAGTGGAAAATAGAAAGAGGAAGGTGGAGCCAAATAAAATCTCGACTTCAAGGCAGAATTTAATTCTCAGTACGGGCGGGGGCGGAAAGGATACTAAGCAGATGAGTGACAAGAATTGGGATCACTCTGGCGCCGAGTGGAGAGATTAGCGAATGAGAAAATAAGCGAGAAAATACGGTCTGCGAGGCCTCCAGACCTAAACGCTCCCAGCTAGAGCTGCCAGCAACAACCGACCCCAACCTCTCTCCCGCCAGCGTCCAGGGGAAAACACCCCGAACTGAGCTGCTACTTCATCTTGAACCCAGCCCCAGTTCCCTTCAGCAGCGCAGCTCGCCCGCCTCACCTGCAGTTGGAGAAACTAAAGAGGAGCACGCCAGTGTTTCACCTTTTCCCAACTCACACAACTGCCCCCAATTTCTTTAGGTTTCAACCCACAGGTTTAAATTGGCGGGAGAAAATCAAGCCCAACCCCTTTGACGGCGGCCGGAGGAGGCCAAGACTGATGTAGACTCGAATAGGAAGTCGCCCCACCCTGAATCCCACCCTTTCCGTTCTCCAACTGCGCACGCTAGGGTGTATTCTTGGTCCCACCCTCTTCCCTGACCTTACCCGCCCCCTTTGAGAGAACACCCAATCACCGCCACGAACCACGTTGTTATAGAAACCCTTGTCACCACCTCTTTTCCTCCCAGCAAGCTTTGCGACTTGCCGGGCCTCATCTCTTTTGTGCCATCCGGGTCTCTCCTGCGAGGGCTGTAGTCTGTGGCGAAGCTTCGGGGTGGCCGGTACTGTTGGAAGCGGCAAGCGGAGGCGCCGCCCTTGCGGCTGGGATTCTGAAGTATGGCGGTATGTGCTGAGTCTGAGTTTAAAGTCGGGTAGTTTTCTGCTACTTTCTAAAGAGTGGGTGACCGGCTCCCAGAGCGTTGTCCGTGCGTACGTGTTGGACAAAATGGCGCCGCGGCCCTCTTCGCCCGCCATCATGGCTGCCTGCTGTCGGGAGGGGGAAGTAAGGCGGTGTCGGTGGGGGTGGGGAGCCGCAGGGAGTGCCTGTTTTTCCAGAACTTTCCTCATCTTTTCCCCAGCCCTGTGTTCCTTTCGGCCCCCTGAACTGCCTCCATTTTAGCTTACACTTGCTAGCGGTATATGTACTGAGCTCCCTTAGGACTTGAGAATTTATTTGCGGTGGAGAAAAGGGTCTGGGGAAGAAAGGTCGAGACTCGCCTCTAAAAAAGTAGTAGTCAAAAGGCGGTGTCTGAGAGTGTGCGAGGAGAGAATGGTCTTGTAGCTATTTTTTTTTTCGTACGCTGAGAGACTTCTAGTTGCATAATTTCAGTGTTCGTCTGTGTAAACCTCAGTTTACTCTTCATTCAGGAGTATACTCTTCATTACTCCCTTTATTGCTGAAAGGGAGTGAAAATTCAACTTGAAAGGTTTTTGGATCTACCGATTCTGACTGATGAAACTCCATTTCCGAAGTGGCCCGGGATGTAATCAATTGGAAGTCTTTGAGAAGCCTTATAATTAAGTGCCGTCGCTGACCTTGTTTCTTTATCTTTAAGAACGCTTCCGTGACCCAAATAAGAGCTACAGTTCGTAAATTACCGATTCTGAACAATAAGCCCACCTAGGGTGTAAGATGCCCGATTCTGATAGATTACATTTTGTGATTACCTCATTGCAGGTTATCTTATTAAAAGGGAGCCGGGCTCGGTGGCTCAGCCTGTAATCCCGCGCCTTTGGGAGGCTGAGGTGAGTGAATTGCCTGAGCCCGCGGGTTCGAGACCCGCCTGGGCAGCGAGACCTCATCTCTACAGTAAATCAAAAAATCAGCCGGGCGTGGTGGTGCATGCCTGTAATTCCGGCTACTCGGAAGGCTGAGGCGGAAGGATCGCCGGAGCCCAGCAGGCCGAGGCTGCGGTGGCCGGGAGCGGCCACTGCACTCCAGTCTGGGCGACAGAGTGAGACTCCAACTCAAAAAAAATAAAAATAAATAAAAATAAAAGGAAAGCGTAAGCGTTTTGCATTCCTTTTTACTGACTAAAAAGTTACATTTTCTTATTTTCGAAAATACATAAGGACTGTTAATAACGTAATGAAAAATTTGGAGTTTATGCTTCCTAACAATTGGAATAGCTGAAATTAGGAAAGGTCGGGTGGTTTTCTGCCTCTCCTCCTCAACAGTCCACCTCCATCTGATTGAGTTTAGACTAGTTTTTTAATAAGGTCGACTGTTCGGTATTTGTGCAACTATCTGATTTAATAATATTTTCCTTTGTTTAGTGTTTGGGGCCTCAATATATCTTAAGAGTAATACTGGGATTTGGGGGTTCCAGTATTTTTAAAAAATGAATTCAAACACTTGTTTCTGCATGTCGTGTATAATAAAAAGACAAACCCCTGGAGAATTGGCCTGGCAAATCCATTGCTTATCTTCTTTGCACTGCAGAAAGATGTTTCCTGTGTTCCGGAGTTTTCAGAAAAACAAGATGTAAATTGTATGAAAGGTGGCTTCCTGATAGAGCTAGTGCTGAAATAGAAGGCAGGCTTGCATTTCACATTTACAGATGCATAGATTCCTGTAAATTGAAATAAAGCTTAGAAATTTTCAGAGCTAGTTTGATACTCAGTTGGCGTTTTATTTTTCTTCTCTATACCTGCATTATACTATCCTAAAATATCTTCAGAGAAGTAAAAGTTTTGCATGGTTTTGTGTTAGGATGGTTTTAGTTCTATAGTATATTTTACAGATGAAAATTATTTGATGTAAGTTAAGTTAGCCTTTGTCACATGGTGGTTTCAGTGTTGCCAGGCTTCTATGATACTAAGCATAAACTTTTATTGCCTGGGCTAAGCTTTGTCTTTTCCATGAAAAGATGGCTTTTTATTTTAGTCTTGGTTCTCAGCAAAGGTGAATGAGATGTATCGGTTCAGTATTCACTCTTTGGACAGAAAAGTGCTATGCACTGGAAGTGATAGCAGTGGTTAAAGTTTTTGAGATTGCTTGTATTTTACCCAGTTGTACACTGTACAAACACAAGTAATAGATGAGTCTGAAAATAGTCCTTAAGTATATGGCATCACTTTTTTTTTCTTTTTTTTTGAGCTGGATTCTCACTCTGTTGGCCTGTCTGGAGTGCAGTGGTCACAGCCACCACAGCCTTGACCTGCTGGGCTCAGGTGATTCTTCCACCTCAGCCTTCCAAGTAGCTGGGAGCCACAGGCATGTGCCACCACGCCCTGCATTGTAGAGATGAGGTCTCACCAAGTTGCTCGGGCTGGTCTCTAACCCATGGACTCAGGCAGTCTTCTCACCTTGGCCTCCCAAAAGTGCTGGAATTTTAGGTATGAGCCACCGAGCCCAGCTGGCATCACTTATTAATGGTAGCAAAGAGATGGAAAGGCAGTGTCATTTTAGGCGAGTCAGCTAATAATGTTGCTGGGTCTTATCTGTAAAATGAGAAAATTGAAAGCCTTTCAGCACAAAAATTTCATGATTCCAGAAGTCGCCGTATGGTAGCGTGAGAGCCTCCCTGGTGTTGGTGTTCTTTTTGTACTTCGTTAGAGGCATAACACACAATTTATGTGTTTCACCCCAACTAAATTGTAAATTCTTTTTCATTTATTATTCCCAACGCTTAGCATTGATTTTTGGCACATTTTTGATTCTCAGTAAATACTTGTTGAAATAATGCATCCTCTCTAGCTGGGCTCAATGGCTCAGCCTGTAATCCCGCGCCTTTGGGAGGCTGAGGTGAGTGGATTGCCTGGGCCCGCGGGTTCGAGACCCACCTGGGCAACTTGGCGAGACCTCATATCTACAATAAATCAAAAAATTAGCCGGGCGTGGTAGCACGCACCTGTAGTTCCAGCTACTTGGAAGGCTGAGGCGGAAGAATCTCTGGAGCCCAGCAGGTTGAGGCGCCACTGCACTCCAGTCTGGATGACAGAGTGAGACTCCAACTCAAAAAAAAAAAAGAAAGAAAGAATGCATCCTCTCACATCTCATTTATTAAAATCCCCCCATTTATTTTTCTTCATACTCATTTTCTGGGCTAATCTTCTTAAGAGAAGGAGAAGTTCTTCCTGTGATTCCTCCTGCTGAGGAATGTATCCATTCCCTGTTTATTCAATCTAGATTTCATCTGATGTTCTAAGTAGGAAGTCAGTAAACTATTTCTGTAGAGGACCAGATGGTAAATATTTTTTTTTTTTTTTTTTTTTTTTTGAGTTGGAGTCTCACTCTGTCGCCCAGACTGGAGTGCAGTGGCCACTCCCGGCCACCGCAGCCTCGACCTGCTGGGCTCCGGCCATCCTTCCGCCTCAGCCTTCCGAGTAGCCGGAATTACAGGCATGCGCTACCACACCCAGCTGATTTTTTGATTTATTGTAGAGATGAGGTCTCGCTGCCCAGGCGGGTCTTGAACCCGCAGGCTCAGGCAATCCACTCACCTCAGCCTCCCAAAGGCGCAGGATTACAGGCTGAGCCACCGAGCCCGGCTCAGATGGTAAATATTTTTGGCTTTGTGGCCCTTGTGCATTCTGTGTCCGATATTTTTTGCTTGATTGTTTTTAACAACCCTTTTCAAAACGTGAAAAATAATTCTTAGTTCAAGGGCCACACAGAAACACAATGTGAGCCAGTTTGCCAACCCCTGTCCTAAATAATCAGCTGCCCATGTATATTGACTATTTTATTTTTGTAAAGGTGTGGTCTCACTATGCCCAGACTAGTCTTGAACTCCTTGCTGTAAGCCATCCTCCCAAAGTGCTGGGATTACACACATGAGTTACTGCTACTGGCCTATTTTATTTTTATATTGCCTTCTCACCATTGTCTACTTTCTACATATAGCTGAAACCGTTTTCATTCTTGTATGGAAATGTGAGTCAAGGGAATTTCAGGTTCTAGTTTGTCCTTGAAGCTTTTTTTCCTATGACTCCAACTTAAATGAGTCCAACTTAAACTTTTCTTTGTTTAGGTTCTCTTATTATTTGTACTTTGGACCTCACGGTCCAGCAGAGTCCAGAAATACCATTTTAACAAAAAATTACTAACTGGAATTCGTTTCTTCCTCAAACACTTATTGATTTCTGTGCTATGTTAGGAATAAGGCAGATAATTGCCTTCTGTAAACTGGAAAACAACTGTGATTGTTAGATGAAGGAGCTTAATCTTGAGGTAAGTCAGGGCTCTGGGAAAGGTGATCATTATTTTAGTTTATATTGTAGTAATTATAACATGTTTTAAAGCAGAAACAACTTAATGTTTTCATAGCCCAGAGCATATGTGAGTAGAGGCAGGCCATATTTTGCAGCACCACTGTGCCAGAGGGCTGTTTTCATTAAAGAGGGTTAATGAAATTAAGATTGGGTTCTCAAATGGGTGGGTTCATTTTCTGGGTTGTTTTTGTTTTGTTTTGTTTTGTTTTTACTATTCTGAAAGCTTTCTCCCTACTTTTAAGGTCTTATGGTCTTGAGTCTCTTTACCTTTTAACAGCTCATGTAAAATGCTTTTTTAAGTGTATGCTAATTTTAAAGTATTGGCAAAGTTAGCTAAATGAGTTCACAAATCTAAAAAGGACTATATTTTCTCTGCTTGAATATTTATTGGAAATACTTAGAGCTCTTATCCTTCTTCACCCAATGCTTAAAAGTTATAAAAGTAATGATTAGATAGAAAATTAAAGATACATATGTTTTGCTTTGGTATCAGGTTAGCCATTACAAATCTTTCAGGTCTGTTTGTTAGTATACAAAGCACACTTTACTTAGAAATCAGCTGTTCTGATTTAATGGTTTTGTTGGGAGAGAGGGGAGAACTTGCATAACTATCTTCTTTACCCCTTCTCTTTAAAGAAATTGGAAACTTTTAAATGTAATTAAGAACTTTAATAATTTGTTTTTGAACTTTTAGGCTAGTGATACGGAACGAGATGGACTAGCCCCAGAAAAGACGTCCCCAGATAGAGATAAGAAAAAAGAGCAGTCAGATGTATCTGTTTCTCCTAGACCCTCAAAACATCATTATTCAAGATCACGATCGAGGTCAAGAGAAAGAAAACGAAAGTCAGGTATGAATTCTTAGGAGGTGATTGCAACTCTCATAATTTTCTATAATCCATATAAACACGAATATAAGGCACAGATTGAGTTTGTTGATAGAATACATGTTCTTTCCAGAAAGTTTATTGGTAGTTTTATGGAAAATGTTTCACTTGTGAGAAACACAAATGTCCTAATATAGAAATTTTACAACTGTTTATGGCAAAATATGTTTAAATTTGGATCACTATAACTATTTAATGACCCTAAGATGTTTTACATTTTAGTCTTTCATCAAGGGAAAAAGAATATTTTCAAAGCTGTAATCTAGACAGTGACATGTTATTCTTAACTTATTTAATATCCTTTGGAGTAAGTTACAAGAGTTTTTTTTTTTTTTTTTTTTTTTTTGAGTTGGAGTCTCACTCTGTCGCCCAGACTGGAGTGTAATGGCCACTCCTGGCCACCGCAGCCTCGACCTGCTGGGCTCCGGCGATCCTTCCGCCTCAGCCTTCCAAGAAGCTGGAACTACAGGCGTGCACTACCATGCCTGGGTAATTTTTTGTTGTTGTTGTAGAGATGAGGTCTCGCCAAGTTGCCCAGGTGGGTCTCGAACCCATGGGCTCTGGCAATCCACTCACCTCAGCCTCCCAAAGCGCAGGATTATAGGCTGAGCCACGGAGCCCGGCTTACCAAGAGCATTTTTAACTATTTTTTTCCTTTTAAATTTAAAATTAAGAGATTTTTCTCTAGCAAGGGGTTTGACATTTTGAAATGCCTCATATTAATTTACTTTTTTGAAAAAGATGAAATTAAACTGAACAGAAGGCATGATACTTTACTGTTTTTAAAAAGCAGGCTGGGCCTTGTCGCTTACGCCTGCAATCCCAACACTTTCTAAAGGCTGAGGCAGGAGGATTGCTTGAGCTCAGGAGTTCAAAACTAGCCTGGACAACATAGTGAGACCTTATCTCTACAAAAAATTTAAAAATTAGCCAATTGTGGTGATGTGCACCTGTAATCCCAGCTACGTAGGAGGCTGAGGCAGAGGGATCACTTGAGCCCAGAAAATTGAGGCTGTGGTGAGATGTAATTGTGCCACTGCACTTCAGTCTGGGTAACGGAGTAAGACCCTGACTCAAAAAAAAAAACAAAAACAAATTAGGGTTGCTGGTGAATAAAAAGTTGTAATACCTGGACTCTAGTCATAAATGACGTAACTATGCTCTTGTTTATGTTCTGGTTCAGGTTGCTTGAATTGTTTCACATTTATAATAGAATAATTCCACCCTTATCATAAAAAAATCTAGTCATTAGAGGAAGACTAGTAAATAGATCTGTAATTAGACAAATGGACTGGAAGTGTGTGTGTTAGGCTCTTACTCTGTCATCCAGACTGGAGTGCAGTGGCACAACCAATCCTTCACCTCAGCTTTCCAAGTAACTGGTACTATAGGCATGTACCACTAGCCTGGCTAATTTTTTTTTTTTTCTCAGATGGGATTCTCACTCTTTCCCATACTTGAGTGCATTGCAAGCTCACGGCCACCGCATCCTCAGTCTGTTCGGCTCAGGCCTTCTAAGTAGCTGGAATCACAGGCACACTCCTTCATGCCCGGCCAATTTTTGATTTATCATAGAGACGGGGTCTTGTCATGTTACCTAGGCTAGTCTCGAATTCCTGGGTTCAAGCAGTCCTCTCACCTTGACCTCCCAAAGTGCAGGGACTACAGGCATGAGCCACTGTACCCAGCCAGGAAATTACTTCTTTGCTTTTTTTTTTTTTTTTTTTTTAGGTTGGGGTCTCTCTCTGTCACCCTGGTTGGAGTGCAGTGGCGTGCTCACGGCTTCTACAGTCTTGACCTGGTGGGCTCAGGTGATCTTCCACCTGAGCCTTCCAGGTAGCTGGAATTGCAGTTGCACACCACCACGAGGCCAGCTGATTTCTTGAGCCATTGTAGACATGAGATCTCAACAAGTTGCCCAGGCTGGCCTCGAACCCCTGGACTCAGGTAGTCCTCTCGCCTCCACCTCTCAAGGTGCTGGGGTTACAGACATGAGCAACCACGCCTGGCCCAGGAAATTATTATTCTTTTTTTTTTAGTTGAAATCTCACTTTTTTGCCCAGGCTGGAGTGCAGTGGCACAATCATGGCCACTGCAGCCTCGACCTGCTGGGCTCAGGCAATCCTTCTGCCTCAGCCTTCCAAGTAGCTAAAACCACAGACGTGCACCACTAAACCTGGCTAATTTTTTGATTTATTGTAGAGATGAAGTCTCGCCCTGTTGCCCAGGCTCGTCTCAAACCCGTGAGCTCAGGCAATCCTCTCACCTCAGCCTCCCAAATTGCTGGGATTGTAGACATGAGCACCACGTCTGGTGAAATTATTCCTTATACAGCATTGGTATTTGTGTTTAAGATGAAATGTTTTTCTTTGTTTATGGTGAATTTTTGTGTGTGTTCACAGATAATGAAGGAAGAAAACACAGGAGCCGGAGCAGAAGCAAAGAGGTAATTAACACTTTGTAGTGAATAGGCACTTTAAAATACTTGTAAAGTATCTGGTAGCAATGTTTGTGTGAATATATGATATTGTCAAGGTAAGTACCAAAACTTGAAACGTAAACGGTTAATTGGGTTATATAAGCATGATTTGGATTCATCAGTTTTCAAGCGGATAGTTGTTTATATGAAAAGTACCTCAAAAACTGTTAATTATATTATATTGTGAAATATTCACAATAAAAATTTCATATGAAGAAAATGATTGGTTTTTTTTTAGGCCTGTCACACAGAGCTTCCATTAATCTGAGGTCCCGAGTCTCCTTATGCCTGACAGTCACTCAGCATTTTTAAATAGCAATCACCTTTACGTAGCAATACCCTAGATAGATATCTGTGGGCTGCTTTTTCTGTGTAAAAGATAACAAGCGTTCTCTTTTCTTTTGCAAGCTAGTTTGATTTCCCTAATAATGATAATGAATTTTGAAATAAAGTTTTGAGTGAGGGACAGCTTGAAAAGGTGGTGGTGATAGCAAAACTTGAGGAAAAAAGAAAGGCAACAACTGTATTGCAGAAGAGTTAACTTGTTCGCCCACCTGAGAAGACAAGGAATGAGCCAACGAGGAAGAGCATAAGTAGCAGCCCAGAAAGGGAGGAGAGGAGTCTTACGGGGGCTGGGCAAGGGACTTCTAAAATATGGGCAGGGGCTTCACCTCTTCCCCTAATGGAAGCTCTGTTAACTTTTTAATTTAGGAGAGTTTTTGTGAAAATGACTATTTTGTTTAGCTCACATGATAACATTTCTATAATAAATCATACTCAGCGTGCTAATGCGCGAAGAGACTGAACTGAAGACGCTGCAGACTCAGATAGCAAAATAATAAGCCTACTTCATGATAAGGTAACTATTAGTCATTCAAACTCCTATTTCCCTTAAATATATCTTAAATCAGTTAAGGGTTTTAATGTTTTTTTAAAATTAATAGTAATGCTATGTTTGGAAAACTGGTTTGAAATAAACTTAAACCTTTAAAATTTAGCCAATTAAAGCTTTTCTAGTCTGCCTCTTTATGGCAATATCAAGGAAATTTTCATTTCTAAGGTCAGTATAGAGAACTGGCAAGAAACTAAAATTTACCTGTGTCTCCAGGTCTCTTTTCTGCAAATGATAACATACTGTGATTATTTTCAGCTATATCATCATGCATGTTGCAAAATATTGGCCAAGTTTTATATTTTTAAGAAAAAATGATCTTGAGTGAGAAGAAATATGGTGTGGCCTATTTTAGGAAACATAGGTAGGATAATAGTAGCCTGGGCATCAGAACATGGGGTGTAAGTTCAGCTCATCTACTATGTAGCTTTGTGACTTTAGATCGTAATTTAGTAATACTTTCGATAAGGGTATTTAATTACAGGATCTGAGTTTCCTTTCAGATTTAAAATTTATAGTTCTGAGGAATCTAAGATTTTATGCTTTTAATACAAGATAGATTTACTGGACTTTAATGTGAAGTATTTAAGCACTTCCTACTTTGATATTTCAGTGGCAGGATGGAGACTTGATCATACAGTTAATTTTAGCTGAGTCTCTGAATGCATATGTTATGAAAACTCTGGGTTTTTTTAATCTTTCATAAATATGGGGAAAGTATATATTGTTTGACATATGGGTTAATTATACTTAGTTTAATTTCTTAAAAATTAAAGCATTACACAGGTGCCGTTTGTACCTTAGGTACATGAAATGTAATAGAACTCCAAGCCTCTTGGGATACTGCAAGATGAAAAGTGATTGCTTTGCAGCTTAGACATTGGGAGAAAAATCAACAGCTATCATATAGAGAGTAGATAGCAGGCAGTATAGCTATAAAAGAGACACTGCAACTCTGTGTAAAGTAATTTGAAATTGCAAAAATATTAGTGCTTAGTAATACTTCAGTACCTAATTTGGAATGCTTTTTCTGGTGCATTTTTGTGTCCTATTATATCCATTATTGTTTACCTTTTTAACTTATTACTATGTACTCTGGTTTTGGAAGTTGATGTTTATACATTGTCTGTATTCTTTTAGATAAATATAGGAATTCCTCTTTGGTGTAATGGTTTTCAGTATTTCAACTCTGAAAGTCGTTTTTGTTGTGGTATTGATAATATTTTGGGGAGAAAACTGCATTTTGGGTGTTTATAAAGAAAAATGCAGTTAGTAATTACATCTGCAACATTCGGGTGATGTGAAACTAGATCATTTTTTTTTATTTGCCACACACTCCTAAGGTTACTAATGTTGCATCACAACATTTTTGTCTGCTGATACCCATACTAACTCTCTTTGTTGCACTATTTTCCTGAAAGAACCAACTTCTTCTTAAAACAGGCAAGAAGACATGAATCCAAAGACAAATCCTCTAAGAAACACAAGTCTGAGGAACACAATGACAAAGAACATTCTTCTGATAAAGGAAGAGAACGACTAAATTCATCTGAAAATGGTGAGGACAGACACAAACGCAAAGAAAGAAAGTCATCAAGAGGCAGAAGTCACTCAAGATCTAGATCTCGTGAAAGGTGAGTAGTTTCGGTGTTACAATTTAATGCTTCTCAAAGCTTACCAAAACAAATAAACGATAATTTAGTGCTTTTAACAAGATTTGAGTTACTTAAAACTTCTCATTGACTCAGTAGTACCCAAAAAATTTCATTAGAAATTGATATTTTGCCAGACATGGAGGCCCCTGCCTGTAATCCCATCACTTTGGGAGACAGAAGCAAGGGGATTGCCTGAGTCCGGGGGGATCAAGACCAGCCTGGGCAAAGTGGTGTGCCCTTATCTCTACAGTAAATCAAAAAATGAGCCAGGTGTGGTGATACACCCCTGTGATTCCAGCTACTTTGGAAGACTGAGGCAGAAGGATCATTTGAGCTCAGCAGGTTTGGGATGCAGTGGCCATGAGCATACCACTGAACTCCAGCCTGGATGACAGGTCTTGCCATGTTTCCAGGCTGGTTTTGAACCTATGAGCTCAGGCAGTCTTCTCTCCTCAGCCTCCCAAAGTGCTGGGGTTGTAGGCATGAGACACAGCACCCAACAGCTACATTTTGTAGTCCCTTGATTTATCCGTCTTGCACTGAAAAATTCATATTGTTGAACTGTTTATATAGTTAAAGCTAAAGACTTGTTTTTTTGAGTTGAAGTCTTACTCTGTCAACCAGGCTAGAGTGCATGGCATGCTCACAGCCACTGCATCCTTGACTTGCTGGGCTCAGGCTATTCTTCCACCTCCACCTTCCAAGTAGCTGGAGCCACAGGCATGTGCCATCATGCCGGGCTGATTTTTTTATTTATTGTAGAGATGAGGTCTTGCCTTATTGTTTGGGGTGGTCTCTAACCCCTGAGCTCAGATAATTCTCTCACCTCTGCCTACCAAAGTGCTGGGATTACAGGTGTGAGCCACCACACCTGGCTTCTAAAAAAAAAAAAAATTTCTTTCACGTCATTGATATAGAATGTGCTTGCTACTTAACTCTATTTTTTCATTTGTTATAGATTTAAAATTTTTTGAGAAATTGGATCATGGCTTAAATTTGCAGGATTTTTTCATTTTTTTGAGTCAGTCTCACTGTTGCCCAGACCGTTGGGAGTGCAGTAGCAGACTCTTGTCACCTCAGCCTCAACCTGCTGACCTCAGACAATCCTTCCACCTCAGCCTTCCAAGTCACTGGAACTACAGGCATGTTTGCCACCACGCCCGGCTAATTACTTGATTTATTGTAGAGACAAGGTCTCACCAAGTTGCCCAGGCTGATCTTAAACCCTGGGCTCAGGCAGTCCTCTCACCTCAACCTCCCAAAGTGTTGGGATTACAAGTGAGCCACTGCCTATCCTAATTTTTTTTTTAAGAGATCCGTGTATAACATCATTTTTGGGTGCTTTGTGTGGGTATCATGTTTGTGGTCTCATACTGTCAAAATTTTTCAGTAGTAGATAAGGTTAGTCTAGTTGAGGTTTACTTTAGTAGGCAATAGATATTAAACTAAAAGAATCTTAAATTGGGATAGGAATCATTGGACATTTTTGACATGTTGTAGCTTTGCTGTGTTCTCCAATAGGTGTCATCCAAAGAAAATGAAGTTCTATAACTCTTTTGAAAACTTCAGTTATCCTTTTAGACACAAAAATAGAGGAGTATATTACCTGTCTTGATTGCATGACTGCAGATAACTAATTCATAGCATGTATAATTAAAACAACACAACTCTGAATAACTATAAATTTTGTGCAATTTCATTTTCAGACGTCATCGTAGTAGAAGCAGGGAGCGGAAGAAATCTCGGTCCAGGAGTAGGGAGCGGAAGAAGTCACGATCCAGAAGCAGAGAGAGGAAGAAGTCACGATCTAGAAGCAGGGAAAGAAAACGGCGAATCAGGTCTCGTTCCCGCTCAAGATCAAGACACAGACACAGGACTAGAAGTAGGAGTAGGACAAGGAGCAGAAGTAGGTAAGTGACCATCATGCTGGGTCTCCTCAGAGGGTCAGTTTTTTGTCAGTCATTAAAACTTTGGGTTATGCCGGGTGCAGTGGTTCAAGCCTATAATCCCACCACTTTGGGAGGCCTACGAGAGAGGATTGTCCAAGCTCAGGGGTTTGAGACCAGCCTGGGCAACTTGGTGAGACCTCGTTTCTCCAATAAATAAAAAAGTAAGCTGGGCATGGTAGTGCACGCCTGTAGTTCCAGCCACTTGGAAAGCTGAGCCAGAAGGATTGCCTGAGCCCAGCAGGTCGAGGCTGCAGTGACCATGAACATGCCACTGCACTCCAGCCTGGGTGACAGAGTGAGACTCTAAACTCCCCCAGCAGGTCGAGGCTGCAGTCCCTTGAGTGTACTATTGCTCTCCAGCCTAGGCAACAGAGACTCCAACTCAAAAAAAGAAAAAAATGGAGGTGTTTCGATTTTATGTATGATTTAAGGTAAAATTTTAATCACTACCTAACCATTTGCACATGTTTCCATGTGATTCGTCTATGGAGTACAGGTATGAACAGGCCTATTAAAAACTCAGTTGTTGACTGACGTGGAGGCTCACGCCTATAATCCCAACACTTTGGGAGGTGGAAGCAAGAGGATTGCCTGAGCCCACGGTTCACAACCAACCTGAGCAACACGGCGAGACCTGGTCTCTACAATAAATCAAAATATTAGTCGAGCATGGTGGCACATGCCTGTAGTTACAGCTACTTGGAAGGCTGAGGCAGAAGGATCTCCTGAGCCCAGGATGTTGAGGCTCTGGTGAGCTGTAATTGTACTACTGTACTCCAGCCTGGGTGACAGCGAGACCCTGACTCCAAAAATAAAGCTGGTCATATGTACAAGAAACTTCTAATAATTATGTAAGATGTGCAGCAGAGGTAGAAAGGAAGGAAACGACTTAAATACATACATTGTGTCATTTGGATTTTGTTGAACCATGAAATATGTTTATATTTAACAGAGCAGTTATTACTTGACCATGAGACATGTAAAATATGTCTGTTACAGAGATAGAAAGAAGAGAATTGAAAAACCAAGAAGATTTAGCAGAAGTTTAAGTCGGACTCCTAGTCCCCCTCCCTTCAGAGGCAGAAACACAGCAATGGATGCACAAGAAGCTTTAGCTAGGAGGTGCGTTTATTTTTTGTTAATTCAGTTTTCCCAAGTAGATGTTCAATTGTGGGTAGCATGCGTACTTTCAGTTAGAAGATAATTCAGTAGTTGAATGTTATCATAAATACTGTGGCACCTTTGTGATCTAAAACTATATAAGTAGTTTAATTCTCACCTTAAACATTTCACAACTAGAAAGATGGAGATGTCTGCAACAATTCCTGTTTTTTTCCTTTTATGATTAACTGCGTTTTTGTCTCTAGAAATTTAGACTCCCAAATATTTTTAGTTTGCAGTCGAAATGTTCCTGAGTCTTAAATCTGATTCAGAAACTATTAATTTTGCCACTTTGTCTTTGCTTTTTATTTTTCTCCTTCAAGAACACATAGTAGCTGAAACGGTAAATAAAATTGTCAGTAGTTTTCTTATTTTGAAGGTGGCAAATTATAACACATTATAACATAATGTATTTATCTTGTAACTTTTATTCCTAATAACTTAAGGAGAATGTTGTATGTTTTAAATTTTCTGTTTCAGTGAGTATTTATGGAACCCCACACAGCAGGGCTGTCTGACTAAAATATGCCAAGCTATTCAGAGGTCTGCCTTATATAGAAAGGCAAAAAGTAAAATAAAATCCAAGCACGTATTTTGAAAAATAGACTCTTTGGACTCTAATTCTTTTTCTTTATGAAATTGAGTTTGTATTTTTTTTATTGTAAAAATGCAGTTATCACAATGTTACCTGATGTGCTGCTGCCCTGTGAAGCCAGCCTGGCAGAAACTCCAGCTGAACACAGCAGCAAAAGTGTGAGCTCACCTCTTCTTCATTCCATTCACCTTAGTGAATGGTGAGAATTCCGAACCTGCAATGGACATTTTAATGCAACCAATAATAGTCATTCATTTTCTTTCTGAAACTAAAACCAAGAGACTAGGAAATAATTTACTATAAAATCTGATCTAATTTATGATGAATTACAAATCGTTAACACTGACTATTGTTTTTTAAACCTTAAAGTTTACTTTTACTTACTTAAGTCCATTCTGTTTTAGCATTTGGTTTTCCCTGAAGTGAAGCTGGGCTGGGTACAGTGGCTTATCATACCTGTATTCCCAGGATTTTGGTGGAGGCCAGGGTAGAAGAATCATTTGAGCCCAGGAGTTCAAGATCAGCCTGTATAACATAGCAAAACCTTCTCTCTACTAAAATTTTAAAAATCAGCCAGGCATAGTGGTGCCTATGGTCCCAGCTACTTGTGAGGCCTAGGCAGAATTTCCTCAGCTCAGTAGGGCGAAGCTGTGGTGAGCCAGGATCATGCCACAGCACTCCAACTTGGGCAACTAAGTCAGACCCTGACTCAATAGATAAGATTAGATTAGATAGATATAGATAAGACATATAACGATAAGATAGTGAAGCTGTTCCTAGCATCTAAAACTTTATTAATTTAGACCTACTTGGTGATCTTTCAGTTGAAAAGTTTACAAGAAGTCCTCTGATTTCAAAATAACAGATTGTGTCTTGGCTACCTTGAATTTTGGAGAGTGCTTTTTTGTTAATAAGAAACTACACAGCCAGGCACAATAGCCCATGTCCATAATCCCAGCACTTTAGGAGGACGAAGCAGGAGGATCACTTGATGCCAGAGGTTTGAAACCATCATAACGAGACCTTCTCTCTACAAAAGATTTTTAAATTAGCCAGGTGTAGTGGGCGCACACCTGTAATCCAAGCTACTGGGGTGGCTGCGACAGAGAGGTATCACTTGAGCCAGGAGGTCAAGGTGGCAGTAAAGTAAACTTAAGATCATGCTGCTATACGCCAGCCTGAGTGACAGAGCAAGAGCACAAAAATAAAGAAAAACCAGAAACTGCAGTATGTAGACTATTGCATGTTCTTTTTTGGGAGTTAAGTGTCAGAATTGAAAGCTTTTGGAAGCCGGGCTCGGTGGCTCAGCCTGTAATCCCACACCTTTGGGAGGCTGAGGTGAGTGGATTGCCTGAGCCCACGGGTTCGAGGCCCGCCTGGGCAGCGAGACCTCATCTCTACAATAAATCAAAATATCAGCTGAGCGTGGTAGCGCATGCCTGTAATTCCGGCTGTTTGGAAGGCTGAGGCGGAAGGATCGCCAGAGCCCAGCAGGTCGAGGCTGCGGTGGCCAGGAGCGGCCACTGCACTCCAGTCTGGGCGACAGTGAGACTCCAATTCAAAAAGAAAGAAAGCTTTTGGAAATAGTTTTCAGGTCTTTGGCCTACATTTTATTACCCATGATTAAACTGTTTTATTCTCTTAGACTAAAATCAAGTTTATATTGTTTTTCTTGCATATGTGCTTGATAAAGAGGAATAAAATTATAGATTAACTTTTTGAAAATAAATTTCAGCAATTCTTAAGGCAATGACAATTTATTGTCTCTATTATCCAAAGTGCAGTCAAACAAAAATAAGCTATTCCTTAATGCTCCTTCATTTTTACCACATTAAGAGGGGTAACATCTAATTAATGATTGGTGAGTCAAGGAATGCTTACAAAGAAAATGGGTTTCTTTTTCAGGACCTCGTTATGAAGATAATGTTACTTACTATTTGCTACATGAGAAAAATAAACTTAAGTACATTTAGTGTGCATATTCATTAGGGAATTTAGAATCTCTTACTATTTCACATACCCTAAAATTTGCAAGATTTATTTTTTCTTTACTCTTGTAACCAGCACTGATACTGAAATTTTTGTTTTTCAAATCCATTTTTTGTAAGTAATAATGTACAGATTAAAACTGTTTACTGTTAAGAATGATTACTTTTCTCCACATACAGCTATCAATGGAGGGGTATTAAACTTTAAAATTGTAGTCTTTGTACATATACGAATAATGCAAATATAAAGATACATACTGTTATAGTGAGGACTGTTAAATTTATTTAAATTATTTTTGCAGGTTGGAAAGGGCAAAGAAATTACAGGAACAGCGAGAAAAGGAAATGGTTGAAAAACAAAAGCAGCAAGAAATAGCTGCAGGTAATTTTATTGTGGAAGTTTGCCATGTTCTTTGTAGAATATTTGAAAATACACAATAGTAATAGGAAGAAAAATCACTGTGATTCCTACTTCCCATTGATGCACTAAAAGTAAAAACCTTATTTTTATTGTTAGCTCATTAATATTTTATGGGTGTGTATTTCTGATTTGGGTCAAACCTAAAAATTTTTTGATAAGTGAACAGTGACTATTTTTGTTCGTGAAACACTATGGATGTCTGTTAGTTGTGATTTTGGAAATGTCTACAAAATATGTATTACTCTTTTAAGAAGTCAAGCTTTTAGATATAACAGAAGTATTCAGAGTGAGTCTTTACTGTTGATTATTTCACATGAAATGTATTCTCTGAGCTGTTTTATGTTTTTCGGCATTCCTAGTAAGTAGTGGTACCCTTTTGAATACTCCAGAGTTTTACAAACTGCTAATTGTTTTTTGTACATGGTTATAACAAAACTTTCTTAACTGAGTTCCCAAATTGTTAGTAAATTAAGAACTTTTTAAAGTTGTATTCTAGATTGACAAAAATAGGTAATCAGAAGAGTTTTTCTGTTTACAGAGACTGACTCAAACACAGTGGGAATACCAGGCCTGGCACTTATCCTTTATAGAAGTTGGCTTCAGCATCTGTTATATGTGCATGATACCTGCTAACTATTTCTAAATGTATGTTATGAGTGTCAGATGAGATGTCTGAAAACATTTCATAAATGTAAGGTTTACATATTGTGTTATAGCTATACGCACCATAGTTCATTTCCACTGAAATCATGCCTTCTAACTATTTGAGAATTCTGTTTATTCTCAAGGAAGTAAATATTGTTTTAGTATATAATAAGGACTACATGTAGAAATGTCTGGTGAACACACTCAATAAGTGTTCACTAAAATGTTATTTATAAGGTAACATTTGATCATTTCCCTGTGTTTGGTGAAAACAATCCTGCTGTTTGCAGATAAGTAATTTTTACATACGAACAATGCATTGATGAAACCAGGAGATTTATGTCATAAAACCCATACTTATATCCTCTTCAGCAGCTGCAGCTACTGGAGGTTCTGTTCTCAATGTTGCTGCCCTGTTGGCATCAGGAACACAAGTAACGCCTCAGATAGCCATGGCAGCTCAAATGGCAGCCCTGCAAGCTAAAGCTTTGGCAGAGACCGGAATAGCTGTACCTAGCTACTATAATCCAGCAGCTGTGAATCCAATGAAATTTGCTGAACAAGAGAAAAAAAGGAAAATGCTTTGGCAAGGCAAGAAAGAAGGAGTAAGTTATCTTTATTCTGAGAACCTTGAATAATCTAATTTGCTACAGTTATTTGATACTGGAATAAAACATGCATGATCTAAGTAAAGCTTTCAAAGCAAGCCAGTATTACCTTAGAATATATATATGTGTGTGTGTGTGTGTATTTTGTTTTGTTTTGTTTTATTAGATTGGGAAACAAGGTAGCGGAGGGCGCCAAAGCTAAGAAGTTAGAGAGCCACGTAGACACACCAAAGTTTAGCAAAGCAATGGCCACCTTAGGATTTTTTATTGAGTTAGTTTATAAGGTACTTGCTTGTATTTCTTTATGTCATTGTTTATAATATAAATCTTAAAGCCATTATAAGTCCCAATTATTTCTGTTATTTAGACTATATTAGGGAAAGGTAATAGTCTGAAAAAAACATTTAAATTTTACATATTTTAAAGTTTAGTGTTTCTTCACAGGACAAATCCCAGTCTGCGGAAATATGGGAAAAATTGAATTTTGGAAACAAGGACCAAAATGTCAAATTTAGGAAATTAATGGGTATTAAGGTGAGTTATACTTTCTATTAAAATTTTATAAAGGGCTGTCTGGGCTCGGTGACTTAGCCTGTAATCCCAGCACTTTGGGAGGCCGAGGTGAGTGGATTGCCTGAGCCCGCGGGTTCGAGACCCACCTGGGCAACTTGGTGAGACCTCATCTCTACAACAAATCAAAAAAATCAGCCAGGCGTGGTAGCGCATGCCTGTAATTCTGGCTACTCGGAAGGCTGAGGCGGACGGATTGCCGGAGCCCAGCAGGTCAGTGCTGGGGTGGCCGTGAGTGTGCCACTGCACTCCAGTCTGGGTGACAGAGAATCCAACGCAAAAATAAAAATAAATTTTTTTTTTTTTTAATAAAAGACCAAGTGTGGTAGCTCACACCTGTAATCCCAGCACTTTGGGAGGCCAAAAGGGTGGGGGGAAAGACCATCCTGGAGAACATAGACCCCCCCCAACCTCCGTTTTAAAATGTGTGTATATATATATATTTATATATATGTATGTTGACTAAACACACTAGCTCACGCCCATAGTCCCCTCACTTTGGGAGATGGAGGTGGGGTGATCACCTGAGCACAGGAGTCTATATATTAAATTTCTGTTTGTCTCCAATAAATCAAGAGGCAGAAGGATTCCCTGAGCACAGCAAGTCGAGGCTGTGGTGACCACGAGCGTGCCACTGCACTACAATCTGGGTGACAGAGTGAGACTCCAAATAAAAATAAATTAGCCGGGCTCGGTGGCTCAGCCTGTAATCCCGTGCCTTTGGGAGGCTGAGGTGAGTGGATTGCCTGAGCCCGTGGGTTCGAGACCCGCCTGGGCACCGAGACCTCATCTCTACAATAAATCAAAAAATCAGCCAGGTGTGGTAGCGCACACCTGTAATTCCGGCTACTTGGAAGGCTGAGGCGGAAGGATCGCCGGAGCCCAGCAGGTCTAGGCTGCGGTGGTCAGAAGTGGCCACTGCACTCCAGTCTGGGCGACAGAGTGAGACTCCAACTCAAAAAAATAAATAAAAATTAGAAAATAAAATAAAAAATTATAAATAAGTTATAAATGAATTAATTAATTTGCTGGGGAAAAATCCTGAGGGGCCTAGAAGGTGAAGGACCTTCTATATTTTTCTAACATGTAAAACAGTCACAGACATGCATTGCAGGTTCATTAATTCATATTGTGCAGTAGTAATTTGACGTCTTCCACCTGGTGTTTTTCTATTTGAGCAGGCAATGCCATCTTGGTTTTTTCCGCCCATGTTTATATGATCTATTGTCCAGTCTGTTTTTTGAAGATGACATGGAAGGGTGTACTCGTGATTTCTGAAAACCACTTCTCAACTGATTAGTCTTATCCCAGTATGTTTTCCATCTCCTTATTTGCTTTTTCGTGCAGTTTGAATGGAAAACTTTTAGGAGATTTACAATTTTGAAAAGTTTGCACTTGCGTGAGTTTGTCCTCTATAATTACCACTAATCTCTTTATGTCCCTGAGAGAGGACATCCAGATGGTTTGCAAGATTTACAGTGTCCCTCGGAGGGGGCATCCAAGTGCAAAGGGTTAAAGATTTGTTTCTGTTTTTGAGTCTGGAGTTTTACTCTGTCACCCAGGCTGGAGTGCCGTGGCACAATCAGGACTCACCACAGCCTCAACCTTCTGGGCTTAGGCGGTTATTCCACCTCAGTCTCCCAAGTAGCTGGGATCACAGCACGCACCACCACACCTGACAACTCTTTTGCCCAGGTTGGAGTGTAGTGGTATGCTCAGGGCCACTGCAGCTTTGACCTGCTGTGCTCAGGTGGTCCTTCTGCCTCAGCCTTCCAAGTAGCTGGAACTACAGGCATGCACCACCACACCCCCTAATTTTTTTATTTACTATAGAGACAAGGTCTTGCCAAGTTGCCCAGACAAGAACCTGGAAAGGTTCACAGATACTCAAATTTTATCACAAGGGTTTTTTGAGGGAATGTTTTTATCAATCTAAGCTGCGCTAAACTGGCTGTTTCTCAAACATGCCAGAAAGGCTTTGCATTTGCTGTTGGCAATCCCTGCACTGTTATTGCCTCAGATACCTGCATGGCTTCTTATTTCTGGTTCCTCCATAGGTGTCGCCTTTTGAGTTCTTTATACCACCTTTTGTAAAATAGCAAGCAATCCCATTCCTGAACACTTCATTTTCATTTTTGTACCTTTTCTCTGGCATGTTCTACCTTTTTGTTTGTTTGTTTTGTAGCGAGGAGGTGTTGCCATGTTGTTCTGGCTGGTCTCAGACTCCTGGGCTCAGGCATTCCTCTCACCTTGGCCTCCCAAAGTGGAGGAATTATAGGTGTGAGCCGCCATACCCAGCCTATGTTCTGCCTTTTATGTGTATTTTTACTCCACTAAACTGGAGTTAATTTTCGTTACATCCTGTTGTATTCCAGGCCTAGAAAGAAACTGCCTTGCACTCTAGGTGCTTAATGAATGAATGAAAGTAATTGGGATCAAATACATATCCTGAAAATGTGACTTAATAACACTGTCAAGTGAGAGAATCCATTTTTATTCCCATCTGAATTCATCTTAATATTTTATATCTGCTACTTAGAGTGAAGATGAAGCTGGATGTAGCTCAGTTGATGAAGAAAGTTACAAGACTCTGAAGCAACAGGAAGAAGTATTTAGAAATTTGGATGCTCAGTATGAAATGGCAAGATCACAGACCCACACACAAAGAGGAATGGGTTTGGGTTTCACATCTTCAATGCGAGGAATGGATGCAGTTTGAAAAAGATGACACTTGAAAGTTTGGGACTTTATAGACTTCTTATTCTGATGTCAGGTCCTTGTTCACCAAACAGCTAGCATTCTAGCTTGCATGGGTGTTGCATTGACTTTAATTTATTGAAAAATACAAATTTTTGTAAATATCAGATCAGTGATACTGGTGTTAGTGTTGTAATCAGGTTAAACCCATTTCCATTAAACTTGACAGAACTATAGAAGGACAATATTTTTTAGTTCATGAATTCTACTTTTCAGATATATAAAGAGCTGCAAGTGGGATAAAATCTCATACAAGCATTTTTTTGTGTCTGCTGTCTTGTGTACTTTTGTACTTAACCTTGTACAGTTATTTTCATCTCTTGAAACATGAAAGAAATGTTATGTAGATGTTCTTTAGAAAATCTGACCATTTGGTACATAATCCAGCGCAAGATAAGCTGGGTGGTGATGATAATAAAAATGGTTTTCTCAAAACTGTGTTAATTTAAGTTACCTGGAATTCTCGTTTTAATTTTTTTTTATGGTTTCTATACCATTTTGCAATTGCTTTTAGGAAACACCCCCACCCCCTTCTTTTTAAGACCAATTAATTATGGTATTGGCAATACCGTGGTGAGCAAAAATGTAAAAGGACGGTGGGAGTAGCAAACAATACAATAGTACTGTTCTTCCTACTATTATTAGGGACAGAATTGGTGTACAGTGTTTGTTAAATATTCCATGTTATTCGAGAAATAGATAAATGCATTAAAGGGATGTAAGCACTTTTATTTTAATAAAGTGCCTTATAACAAGTTCTTTGTATGCCCTTTGCTCATTATCCTCTCTAGCATAAGCTAGACTAAAATACTGAAACATTAGAAAACTATTTTGTCTCTAAATTGAATAGGGCATAAATCTGGAGGTGTAAGGGACCTGAGGTTAATTTACTTTCGTTACAAGACTTAATAGGGCAACAACTTGCACCCTTTTTTTTTTTTTTTTTAAGTCTCATTCTGTTGCCTAGGCTGGAGTACAGTGGCACATGGCATGCTCACAGCCACTGCAGCCTTCCAAGTTGCTGGAACTACAGGCATGTGCTAACATGACTGGCTTGTTTTTTGATTTATTGTAGAGATGAGGTCCCACCAAGTTCCCCAGGCTGGTTCAAACCCCTGAGCTCAGGCGTTTTTCTCACATTCACCTTCCGAAGTGCTGAGATACGTGTGAGCCATCATGCCTGGCCTACACCCTTAATTCAAAACTAGAATTACTAAACCCTCCAACTTACTTGTTAGGTGTTTTTGCTATGCAAGAAAATCAACTGATTGGATTATTTTGTGTGTGTTTTCTGAGTATTGTTTTCCCAAAACACTGTAGTTGTGTAGAAAAATGGCTTTTCACCATGTTTCAGTGACAAACCCACACTTGAGGAAATGACACCTTAGGTCTTTCACGCGCTTCCTGCGTTTCTAAGTTATTTTAAGGGCTACCCATAGACAATTCTTAGCTCACTGGGCATAGTAGCTTATGCCTACAATCCCAGCACTTTGGGATACTAAGGTAAGAGGATTGCTTTGAGCCCAGGAGTTGAGAGACCAGCCTGGGCAGCATAGCAAGACCTTGTCTCTGCAAAAAAAATCAAAAAATTAACCAGGCATGGTAGAGTGTGCCTGTAGTCTCCTAGCTACTTGGGAGTCTGGGCTAGGAGGATGACTTGACCCCAGGAGGTCCAGGCTACCATGAGTCGTGGCTGCCACTGTACTCCAGCCTGGGTGGCAGAGTAAGACCTCAGCTCAAAAAAAGAGCCAGGCCTGGTGACTCATGCCTGTAATCGCAGCACTTTGGGAGGCAAAGGTGAGAGGATTACTTGTGCTCAGGTTCAAGACCAGCCAGAGAAACATGGTGAGACTCCATCTCTACAATAAATCAAAAAATCAGCCAGGCATGGTGGTACATAACCTGGGGTTTCAGCTACTTGGAAGGCTGAGGTGGAAGGATTACCTAAACCCAGCAGGTAGAGGATGTGGTGACCATGAACATGCCACTTGCACTCCAGCCTGGGTGACAGAGTGAGACAAAAAAAAAAAAAGTCCCTACCTCACCTAAGGCAGCACTGTCCAATAAAAGTATTTCAATAATTTATAAAATGTTAGTAGCCAAAAGACATTATAGTTGACCCTTGAACAACATAGATTTGAGCTGTAGGGTCCCCTTACATGAGCAGATTCTCTTGGATAAAATTTACACCAAATAAAGCTGGGCATTGTTGCTCACGCCTGTAATTTCAGCACTTCAGGAGGCCAAGACGAGGAATGCCTGAGACCGTGGGTTCAAGACCAGCCTGGGCAACTTGGCAATACCTCATCTCTACAACAGATCAAAAAAGTAGCTGGGCATGATGGTGTGTGCCTGTAGTTCCAACTACTTGGAAGGCTGAGGCAGAAGGATAGTCTGATCCCTCCGACCTGGACCAGCAGAGAGAGAATCCAACTCAAAAAAGAAAGAAGTTGCCAGACTCAGTGGCTCAGCCGGTAATCCTGCGCCTTGGGAGGCTGAGGTGAGTGGATTGCCTGAGCGCGCGGGTTCGAGACCCGCTGGGCAACTTGGTGAAACATCATCTGTACAGTAAATTAAAAAAAACTTAGCCGGGTGTGGTAGCGCACGCCTGTAGTTCCAGCTACTTGGATGGCTGAGGCGGAAGGATTACCAGAGCCCAGCAGGTCGAGGCTGTGGTGACCGGGAGCGGCCACTGCACTCCAGTCTGGGCAACAGAGTGAGACTCCAACTCAATTAAAAAAAAGAGAAAAAAGTTTAAGTGGCCAGGCGTGGTGGATATTGCCTGGAATCCCAGCACTTTGAAAGGCTAAGGTGGGAGGATCATTTAAGACCAGGAGTTTGAGACCAGCCTAAGCAACATAGTGCGATCTCATCTCTACAAAAAAATGTTCAAAAATAGCCTGTTATAGCGGCTTGCTTCTGTAGTTCCAGCTATCAGGAAGCAAAGGAGGAAGGCTCCCAGCTACTTGGAAGGCTGAGGTGGAAGGATTGTTTGAGCCCAACAGGTCAAGGCTGTGGTGGCCATGAGCAAACCACTGTGCTCCCGTCTGGGCGACAGTGGGACTCCAACTGAAAAAAAAAAAAAAGACATGGTTCTTTTTTTTTGCCTAGGATGTCCTCCATCCCATCCCTCATATTCCCACCACCAACTATGCCTACCTAATATTTCATATTTTGGCTGGATGCAATGGCTCACACCTATAATCCCAGCACTTTGGGATGTCCAGGTGAGAGGATTACTTGAGCTCATGGATTCGAGACCAGCCTGGACAACTTGGTGAGACCTCATCTCTACAATAAATCAAGAAAAATTACCTGGGGGTGGCGCACGCCTATAGTTTAAGCTACTTGGAAGGCTGAGGCGGAAGGATTGACTTAGCTCAGCGGTCAAGGCTGCAGTGGCTGTGAGCATGCTACTGCACTCCAGTTTAGGCGCCAGTATGAGACTCCGATTCAAAAAAAGTTATTTCAGTTCAAGTCTCACTTCCTCACTTTACTGACTTCCACAGACTTTGTTAAGATTGCTATGTATTCCTAAATTGTGTCTTCCACATTTTTCTTTCTTTTTTTTTTTTTTTTTTGAGTTGGAGTCTCACTCTGTCACCCAGACTGGAGTGCAATGGCTGCTCCCGGCCACCGCAGGCTTGACCTCCTGGGCTCCGGCGATCCTTCCGCCTCAGCCTTCCGAGTAGCCAGAACTGCAGGCGTGCACTACCATCCCCGGCTAATTTTTTATTTATTGTAGAGATGAGGTCTCGTCAAGTTGCCCAGGCGGGTCTCGAACCGGCGGACTCAGGCAATCCGCTCACCTCAGCCTCCCAAAGTGCTGGGATTACAGGCTGAGCCGCGAGCCTGGCCTGTCTTCCACATTTCTTTACATGAATACCTATCAACACCAAGCTCCACTTCAGAGCAGAAACATTTGTAATAATTATAGGGTTTTGCTGTTGCTTTTTGTGGACCATAGGCTTCGGAGACCAGGAATTTCTTTATTTTGCTCGGGGTCCTAGACAAGTGCCTGACATGTTGAAGGTGTAAATAAATATGTGAGTGAGAGATTGGATGAGAGACACTACAGAAAGCCTCAACACAGAAATTTAAGACAGTCAAATCCAGTTAATCTTACAAATGAAACAAGCCCAATAAAATACTCTGAGAACCGGGCTCGGTGGCTCAGCCTGTAATCCCCCGCTTTGGGAGGCTGAGGTGAGTGGATTGCCTGAGCCCGCGGGTTCGAGACCCGCCTGGGCAACTTGGCGAGACCTCATCTCTACAATAAATCCAAAAATTAGCCGGGCGTGGTGGCGCGTGCCTGTAGTTCCGGCTACTCGGAAGGCTGAGGCGGAAGGATGGCCGGACCCCAGCAGGTCGAGGCTGCGGCGGCCGGGAGCGGCCACTGCACTCCAGTCTTGGCGACAGAGTGAGACTCCAACTCAAAAAAAAAAAAAAAAAAATACTCTTGAGATCACAAAGGCCGTCTGTGGCAAAGCTGGAGTTTCTTATTCCCACGGTGTGAAGCACACACATCAGAATCTGTGATACGCCACGCGTGGTGTTCTGATTTTTCATCCTTAGTTGCCTAACAGGGACAACCCGTATTGTTTTAATGCATTCTGATCCCAACAGACTTTCTTCGCGTTGCAAAAGAACCAGAACGCAATGCAAACAATGAGTTAAGAGTCGCTTAGAAACCACACTTCCCAGCATGCCATGTTCCGAGCAACCTCGGACCCTGCTAGGCGCCGTTGCATGCTGGGAGTTGTAGTTTCTCAGCTCCGGCACCGCCCTTTGTGCTGCTTTGGCGGTCCGCGTTTAGAGAAAACCCTAACGGGTGGCTCAGCGCGTGCCCGGCCCCCGAGCGCGGTGCCGCCCTACAACCTTCGCCCTCCGCCCGGGTGGCCGGCTCCGCCTCTTCTCGAATCTTTCCCACAGCCCAAAATGGCGGCGGAGGTGGATTTTGGCGACCTAGAGCTGTTCGAGGCGTTTGACCACCCAGAGGAGCCGATTCCGAAGCCCGTTCACACCCGCTTCAAGGACGACGACGGCGACGGGGAGGACGAGCCCGGGGTTGGCGACGCGGAGCTGCGGGAGCGGCTTCAGCAGTGCGAGGAAACCATCGAGCGGCTCCGCGCGGAGAATATCCTTCCCGCTCGCTGGGCCCTGTCATCCGGGCCTGGGGTCGGTGCGGCGCCCGGCGAGGGCGCGGGCGGAAATTCCACGAGGGCCAGAATTCGGGGTCCTTTTCCTGGCCCCGGGGGCGGGGGCGGGCGGAGATTCCAGGGCTCCGGCTGCGCGAGCTGCCTCGCGGCCTGGGCGCCGACCTCTGCGTGTCTGGGACTCCGTCTCGGGGCTGGATCCACTCCTGCGCCCCTCTTGGGCGCCGTCTTTGGGGTTAGTTTAGGCTGCTCAGCAGCTGGTGCATGGGCGGGTCCCCACGTCTGTTGCTCTCTCTGGGGGTCGTGGTCCGTTTTTATATCATGCAGCCCTGTTTGGGTTGTAGGTCGGGAGATCGCGGAGGCTGAGACTTCGGATCCTTGTTTATGGCGGGACCAAAGCTAGTGGTCCTAGGATGCCGAGTCGAGGTTTTCGGGAATTGCTTGATGAGTTTTCGAACCCTTCCGCCTTGAGTTGGCTTCTGTGAAATTGCCCTCCAGGGTTTTGGGGAAAACGCGCCAAATACGTTTCTGTTTCTGTTGGGCTTGAGTTGCAGAATGACAGATTCGTCTGGATTTGTTCGTCTGTGTGTTTACAACCTGAGAGCTTTGAAAACTGCATACGGATAAAAGAGGTAGTTTTCTTTTTATAATGTATGAAGAGCCCTGAAAGGGGTTGGAATACCAGCTTTCAAGGTTTCTGAAGTCTGATTTTTTTTTTAAACGATGCTGTTTATCTCGACATTTTGTCATGAAACATTTCAAAATATAGAAAAGTTAAAGGATTGTGCAATGAACAAATACCCATAGATTCTATTGCAGATTTTTCAGTGGTTAGCAGTTTGTTATACTACATTTTTCCTTATCACATGTCCTGATGCTTTGACTTAGAAAGTTTTCTTAACTGACTGTTGAAACTTCTGATAGGGACACTGTTGTCTGAATAACGTTTTTGGTTCAGTCTGTTAGGCTCTTTTGAACTTCAGGATTGTGTCTTTAGAATGTATGTTCACCAGTGATGAAAACTGTGTTATAATTTTTAGGTTTAAATGTGTTAGCCCTGCCTCAAAACAGGAATACAGTAAGTGTGTTGTCAAAATATTTGTGGGTCTTTTGCATTTATAGCATTCAGACACCAAAAGTGAGATTAGTTGAATTTTATGATTGAGACCTAATATTCCTTAACAAGTTATAACATCAAGAACTTAAAAGAAAATTGCACATTCTGACTCGGCCGAGGTATGAATACGATTTTGAAATTACACCATAGTTGCTACTTCTTATTTATCCTGATATTAATATTTAATCACAGTTTATTTGTAAAAAGGGTGTAGAATTTTTGTATCATTTATATTAGTTCAGAATATTCTGAAGAAATCAGATGAATGGTACTTTATTCTTTTATTTTATTTTATTTTTTGAGCCAGAGTCTCACTCTATCACGCAGACTGCAGTGCAGTGGCACGTTCATGGCCACCACAGCCTCGACCTGCTGGGCTTAGGCAATCCATTTTCAGCCTTCCAAGTAGCTGGAACTGCAAGCATGCGCCACCATGCCCAGCTAATTTTTTCATTTACTGTAGAGAAGTGGTCTTGCCAAGTTGCCCAGGCTGGTCTCCAGCCCCTGGGCTTAGGTAATCCTCTCTCCTCTACCTCCCGAAGTACTGCGATTACAGGTGTGAGCCACTTTGCCCTGCTAAACTATTTGTTAAAGTACAGATTTATTATGTGGAATTATGTTTTCAAACTTTCAGCATTTGGAGGTGCCATGATACAGTTTCATATATACTTTTCTCTCCCTGGTGACCAGCTTGAATAACTGACAATATTGGTGACTATTAAGTTTCAATATTAGAATTTAGAAGTATTTCAGAATAACTTCCCCATGCCCCACCTCCTTTCCCTATCTGAGCAGTTTGCACATCTAAACTCGTTTTTGGTTAGCTATAAAATATAATTAGGATTCCTCATAAAAAGCATAATTGTTATATGTTAAAGATATTATATTTATACATGCACACATATTCTGGTGGAGTTAATCATTTAAACATTAAATATTTATTTTGGACCAGGCGTGGTGACTCACGGCTAGAATCCCAGCACTTTGGGAGGCCAAGGTGAGAGGATTGCCTGAGCCTACAGGTTCGAGACCAGCCTGGGCAACTTGGTGAGACCTCATCTCTACGATAAATCAAAACATTAGCCGGGCATGGTGGTGCATACCTATAGTTATAGCTACTTGGAAAGCTGAGGCGGAGGGATGACCTGAGCCCAGCAGGTCAAGGCTGTGGTGGCCATGAGTGTGCCACTGCACTCCAGCCTGGGTGAAAGAGTGAGACTTCAACTCAAACAATATGTATATTTATCTTAAAAGGGGTGATAATTACCTGAGATCAACTGATTATGGAATTGTAAACTTTACCAGTCTGTAAGGAAATATTAATATCATTAACAAGGAATAAATTATTGTTTTTTTCAGAATTAGTGCCTACCATATCGTCAGACTGATAAAGCATAAAGCATTCTAAGATAAAATTTACCCCAAAATCTCTTGTTTTAGTCCTTATTTTTGAAACTATCACTATCAGAAGATTCTCCTCTTTTTTTTTTTTTTTTTTTTTTTGAGTTGGAGTCTCACTCTGTCACCCAGACTGGAGTGCAGCGGCCGCTCCCGGCCACCGCAGCTTCGACCTGCTGGGCTCCGGCGATCCTTCCGCCTCAGCCTTCCGAGTAGCCGGAATTACAGGCACGCGCTACCACGCCCGGCTGATTTTTTGATTTATTGTAGAGATGAGGTCTCGCTGCCCAGGCGGGTCTCAAACCCGCGGGCTCAGGCAATCCACTTACCTCAGCCTCCCAAAGGCGCAGGATTACAGGATGAGCCACTGAGCCCGGCTTGTTTCTTTTACTTTTTATTATGAAAATATTTGACTATACTGACCAAGTGCAGTGGCTCTTGCCTATAATCCCAGCACTTTGGGAGGCCAAGGTGGGAGGATTGCTTGAACCCAGGAATTCTCGACCAGCTTTGGCAACATAACAAGACCTCAACTCTAAAAATAAATAAATAAATTTAAATGTTTAAATATGCAAAAATGGAAAGAGTAGGATCATTAACACGCATGGTTTCCTTTTATTTATTTATTTGTTTTTGAATCAGAGTCTCAGTGGCATGCTCACGGCTACCACAGCTTCAACCTGCTGGTCTCAGGCAATCCTTCCACTTCAGTCTTCCAGGTAGCTGTAACTACAGACACACGCCACTACGCCTGGCTAATTTTTTATTTATTTATTGTAGAGATGAGGTCTCACCAAGTTGCCGAGGCTGATCTCAAACCCGTGGACTCAGGCAGTCCTCTCAGCTCAGCCTCCCAAAGTGCTGGGATTATAAATGTGAGGTGTGAGCCATCATGCCAGGCCCTCACTTTGATTTAGCAATTAATATTGTTGCCCTATTGCCTTTTTTTTTTTTTTGTGAGTTAGACTCTCACTTTGTCACCCAGGCTAGAATGCAATGGCATGCTCCTAGCTACCACAGCCTTGACCTGTGGGTTCAGGTGATCCTTCTGCTTCACTTCAGCCTTCCAAGCAACTGGAACTACAGGCGTGTGCCACCATGCCCAGCTAATTTTTTGATTTATTGTAGAGATGAGGTCTCACCAAGTTGCCCAGGCTGATCTAAATCCCTGAGCTCAGGCAATCCTCTTGCCTCTGCCTCCCAGAGTGCTAAGATTACAGACATGAGCCACCGCACCTGGCCGCCATATTGTCTTTTAGTGCCATAACACATCTCACCCCAAGTATTTCAACATATATATATATTTTTTTTTATTAATTAATTTATTTTTTGAGTCAGAGTCTCACTCTGTCACCCAGGCTATTGGGCAGTGGCACGATCATGGCTCATTGCAGGCTCAACCCTCGACTCAGGCCATCCTTTCTCCTCAGCCTTCTGAGTAGCTGGGACTGTTTTTGTAGAGACAAGGTCTCACTGTGTTGCCTAGGTTGGTCTCAAACTCCTGGGCTCAAGCATTCCTCTTGCCTTAGTCTCCCAAAGTGCTAAGATTACAGGCATGAGCTATCACACCCGGCCAATTCAATGTATATATATATGTGTGTGTGTATATATATATATATATATATATTTTTTTTTTTTTTGAGTTGGAGTCTCACTCTGTCACCCAGACTGGAGTGCAGTGGCCGCTCCTGGCCACTGCAGCCTCAACCTGCTGGGCTCTGGTGATCCTTCCGCCTCAGCCTTTCAAGAACTGCAGGCGCGCGCTACCACGCCCGGCTCATTTTTTATTTATTGTAGAGATGAGGTCTCGCCAAGTTGCCCAGGCGGGTCTCAAACCCGCGGGCTCAGGCAATCCACTCATCTCAGCCTCCCAAAGGCACGGGATTACAGGCTGAGCCACCGAGCCCAGCTTCAACATGTATTTTTAAAAATAAAGGCTTTTTCATGCATAGTCACAGCCTCATTATCATACCTAGTAATTGGCCTGCTTTCCTTGATAACAGCTCCTACCCAGTTCAGATTTCCCCAACTGACTGTATTTATAGATGATTGCTCAAACTGGACTCCAGTCAAGTTGCGTGTGGCTTTTTAAAATCTAAATTTTGTTCATATTGAAACAAGTCGAACTTTTTGGTATTTTATTTATTTTTATTTTAATTTTTATTTATTTTTTTTTTTTAGAGATGAGGTCTCGCCAAGTTGCCCAGGTGGTCTCGAACCTGGGGGCTCAGGCAATCCACTCACCTCAGCTTCCCAAGGTGTGGGATTACAGGCTGATCCACAATTTTTTTTTTTTAAATTGTAGAGATGAGGTCTCGCCAACCCACGGGCTCAAGCAATTCACTCACCTTGGCCTCCCAAAGCACGGGATTACAGGCTGAGCCACCGAGCCCAGCTCCGATTCTTTTAAAAATATATTCTGTCAGGCTCGGTGGCTCAGTCTGTAATCCCAGCACTTTGGGAGGCCGAGGTGAGTGGATTGCCTGAGACCGCGGGTTTGAGACCCGCCTGGGCAACTTGACGAGACCTCATCTCTACAATAAATTAAAAATTAGCCGGGCGTGGTAGCACGTGCCTGTAGTTCCAGCTACTTGGAAAGCTGAGGTGGAAGGATCGCCGGAGCCCAGCAGGTCGAGGCTGCGGTGGCCGGCAGTGGCCACTGCACTCCAGTCTGGGCGACGGAGTGAGACTCCAACTCAAAAAATATATATATATATATATTTTTTTTTTCTTTTTTTTTTGTAAATCTGCTGTCCCCTCCCTCCCCCCAGTTTGTAAAGAAACTACCCATCAGGTAAAGAAACTTTCTGATTGAGAACTGAGAGATTAACTAGTTCTTAATTTTTTGTAAAATTGTTAAAGTAGGTAGAATTAGTAAAAACTTTGATTCTTCTTGAGAAAACTAGAGTTCTTGGTTTTATTTGTAAAATATATATTCTTTGGTACTTAATTATAAAAGTTATGTGTTTATTATATGCAAGTTTTACTTCAGTATCTTCTGAGAGTATGTTTTAACTTCTATTTTAGAGGAATATTGGTGAACAATACTAAGTTAGATGGACCTTTATTACAGATTCTATTTATGAACAATGCTATTTCAAAGTAAGTAATTTTTTTCATTTCCTAAACTTAAGTTAATGTGCTTATGAAATAATGTCTTCCATACAAATACTGTTTTCAGTTATACTTATATCATCTTTATTCTTTTACTTAAAATACATCTGAAGTTATAGTATGTGGAATCATGGTTAAGGGCAATGACATTTGGGGTCATAGGGAACTGAATTTGAATCTGGACTCCTGTCTACATCTGTAGAAAGGTCACAGATCTTTTCTACATTGTCAGTTTCCTCACTTGACAACAGGATGCTAATAGTAAATACCTTTTAGATAGCTAAATGAGCATCTGTAAGAGTCTAATAAATAGCTTCTTTTTTTGAGTTGGAGTCTCACTCTGTCACCCAGACTGGAGTGCAGTGGCCGCTCCCGGCCACCGCAGCCTCGACCTGTTGGGCTCCGGTGATCCTTCCGCCTCAGCCTTCCAAGTAGCTGGAACTACGGGTTCCAGCTACTACGCCCAGCTAATTTTTGATTTGTTGTAGAGATGAGGTCTCGCCAAGTTGCCCAGGCAGGTCTCGAACCCGCGGGCTCAGGCAATCCACTCACCTTGGCCTCCCAAAATGCTGGGATTACAGGTTGAACCACTGAGCCCAATAAATAGCTTCTAAGTAACTGGAACTAAAGGCGTACACCACCATGCCCAGCTAATTTTTTGAGTTATATAGAGATGAGGTCTCGCCATGTTGCTCAGGCAATCCTCTCACCTCAGCCTCCCAAAGTCCTGGGATTAAAGGCGTGAGCCACTGTGCCCAGCTGATTATTTTTTTAAATAGATGACTAGACTTTTGTAAGCTTTCCAGCATGCTTGAGTTTAGAGCAACTCAGTTGATTCCTATAGTGCTTGCTACATTGTTCTGAAGTGGTTTGAGGCTGGCCCTGTCTCTTTCTTTAGAGCATGCTCATAGACATTTCAGACAGTTACTTGCCCTCTGTCAAGTCACTGAATCATGTTGTTAATTCATATGCTGACCAAGGTTAAAAAGCTAGAAGGAGCAGTGATAGACTTATACCTACTTTGTCTTAGTAAAGTAGAACCCAGGGCTCGGCGGATGGGGAAGCTGGATGGTGAATACAACAGCAGCAAGGGCACAGCTTGGCTCTGGCACTAGTGTCCTCCCCACACCCAGGTTAGATTTAGTATCTGCTCTGGCTCATGACAGTCTAATTTCTGTACCATTCACCTAGCATTTCACCTGCAGAAATCTTAGAATGTCATAGCTAGAAGACACCTGAAAGATCATCAGATCTGAAAAAGAAGCTGAGTTCGAGATCCTGAGACTGCCCAGTTATAGCCTAACAAGACCTGGGCTCCTTTTACACCTCCGGAACTGAGCACTGCTGAATATTTGATGAGCTTGGTTCCTGACCTGGAAGGCTAGAGAACATAGACCTCAGGATTTTTTTTTTCTTGCATTGCATTTTTGTTTTATTTTTTTCAGTTTTATATTTATACTGGTGTTTCCTTATATGTGTATAAAGAGTCTCTGGGAAGAGGATGTGAAGAACTGAGTATATTGACCGTTTTTGTGTTAAAGAAATGAGTGGCTAGGAGAAAGGGTAGAACAGGAGCTTTTCATTGTGTAATCCTTTTACTTCTGGATGTTGAACTATTTAAATGTAGTATCCAAAAATTAAGTACCTAATATTGAGAAATAAAATCCGTGTATTCTTTGCGGTTTGGCAGTTCTTATGCCAAACACCGTGCTACATTGTCAAATCATTTCATTAATTTGGCAGCAATGTGGATTTTTCCCTAAGAAATAGATTTCTGAGTGTTACAAAGAGTCAGTGATTTTGATAAACGTCTGAAAAATGAAATAACAAAATTTACACATGGCATCCTATGGTAATGCATAAGACTTGAATCTGTTAAATGTTTTACTCTGTCTGGGTTCTGACCGTTTTGTCCTCTTTTGCAGGCAATATCATCAAGAAATAGAGGAATTTGTATCAAATTTAGTAAAAAGATTTGAGGAGCAGCAGAAAGATGATATAGAAAAGACTTCCTTTAATCTTTTGCCACAGGTATTTCAAATTTAAGAGACTTTAATGTTAATAGGTTACTCTTTTTACTGCCAGTTATTAGGCCACAAGGATCCTCTTGAATCAAAACCAGAACAATGGCTAAGATTGTCTGCCTTGCATTCTTCTACTGGTTTTCTTCTCTGAAATTTAACCAGTATGGCCACATGGCTTTCTTTTGAACAGTGGCTTCTTCGGTCAAGGGAGTCATATGTAAACCTGGCTACACTCAAAATTGCCGTCTGTTTTTCCATCTTCTAACTTGGACATGGCATCTTTGGGCAGAAAATTTCTGACCAGGAAAAAAAAAATCCAAGTTTCTGGGTTTATTAAAGTTGAATTTATTTTTATCTAAAACCAACAGGCTTTTGCTATCCTTTTGCCCTCTCTACTTGTTTTTATTTTTTATTTATTTATTTTTTAGTAGGTAGTCTCACTCTGTCGCCCAGGCTGGAGTGCAGTGGCATGCTGCTCAAAGCCACCACAGCCTTGACCTGTTTTCCTCAGGCATTCATTCTGCCTCAGCCTTCCAAGTAGCTAGAACTACAGGCACATGCCACCGGGCCTGGTTATTGTTTTGATTTATTGTAGAGATGAGGTCTCACCAGGTTGCCCAGGCTGGTCTTGAACCCGTGGGCTCAGGCAGTCCTCTCACTTCAGCCTCCAAAAGTGCTAGGATTATAGGCGTGAGCCACCTCGCCTGATTTGTATTGTTTTTGAAAGATCAAATGTGTGCTCCAAAAAAAGTCTGAGAAAATTCGCTATGTGAATGAAGATTGGAGAACACATTTATGTAAAAAAATAAATAGATAAATAGAATCAGAATTTTTATTTCTGGACCTTTTTTTATTAACAGTTAAGTTAACTAGACTCTCTCAATTAAGGATCTTTAGCTGTTTATCCTTAGGGGTTGAAGAACGGTATTCTGATTAATTTTTTTTTTTTAAGTTTTTATGTATTCTTTACAAATTTTTTGTTTGTTTTGAGTTGGAGTTCTCACCCTGTCGCCCAGGCTGGAGGGCAGTGGCACACTCTTGGCTACACTAGCGTCAACCTGTTGGGCACTGGCGATCCTTCCACCTCAGCCTTCCAAGTAACTGGAACACAGGCTTGTGCCACCATGCCCAGCTAATTTTTTGATTTGTTATAGAGATGAGGTCTCACCAACTTACCCAGGCTGGTCTCGAATACGTGGGCTCAGGCAATCCTCTTACCTCGACCTCCCAAAGTACTGGGATTATAGGCATGAGACACTGTACCGGCCTTCTATACAGCTTCAAAAAGATTTGAGAAGCAAAATACACTTAATAATCAGTACTGAATATATATATATATATATATATATATATATATATATATACTTTTTTACTTTTTGGCGGGGGTAGTCAGTCTTGCTGTTGCCTAGGCTGGAGAGCAGTGGCACGCAACCTCAACCTGCTGGGCTCAGGTGACCCTTCTGCCTCAGCCTTCCAGGTAGCTGGAACCACAGGCATGTGCCACCCTGCTGGGCTGATTTTTTGATTTATTGTAGAGACAAGGTCTCGCCATATTGCTCAGGCTGGTCTCGAACCTCTGAGCTCAGGCAATCTCTCGCCTCCACCTCCCAAAGTGCTGGGATTACAAGTGTGAGCCACTGTGCCTGGCTTAAATTTTTTTTTTTTTGAGTTGGAGTCTCACTGTTGCCCAGACTGGAGTGTAGTGGCCGCTCCCAGCCACCGCAGCCTCGACCTGCTGGGCTCTGGTGATCCTTCCGCCTCAGCCTTCCAAGTAGCTGGAACTACAGGCGCACACTACCATGCCCGGCTTAAATTTTATTTTTGATTTAGGGAACACTTCAGAATTTTGTAGTAGCTTAAGCTCTGTGAGGGTTATATTATCAGTTTTGTTTTTTGTTTTTGTTTTGTTTTTTTGAGTTAGAGTCTCATTCTGGCACCCAGGCTGGAGTACAGTGGCATCTCTTGGCCACCACGGCCCCAGCCTACTAGGTTCAGATGATTCTTCCACCTCAGCCTTCCAAGAAACTGGAACTACAGGCATGCTCCACCATGCCCGGCTAATTTTTTGATTTATTGTAGAGATGAGGTTTCGCCAAGTTGCCCAGGCTGGTGTAACCCGTGGGCTCAGGCAGTCCTCTTACCTTGGCCTCCCAAAGTGCTGGAATTATAGGCTTGAGCCACCATGCCTGGCCTATATTATCAGTTTTAACTAGTAATGTAAAATTACGTATTTCAAAAAATCTTTCTGGTTATTTGATTTTTTTTCTTTTTTTTTGAGTCAGAGTTTTACTCTGTCACCAGGCTGAAATGCAATGGCACGCTCACGTCCTCTGCAGCCTCTACTTGCTGGGCTCAGGCAATCCTTCCACCTCAGCTTTCCAAGTAGCTGGAACTACAGGCACGTGCTACTGCGCCTGGCTAATTTTTTTTTATTTATTGTATTGATGAGGTCTCACCATGTTGCTCAGGCTGGTCTCAAACCCCTGAGCACAGGCAGTCCTCTTGCCTTTGCCTCCCAAAATGCTGGAATTACAGGCATGAGCCCCCATGCCTGGCTGGTTATTTGATTTCAAGATTAAAGTCGGCTTTGCTAGTTTAAGCATTGAAAGTTGCATAATTAACACTGATTGACACAAAAGTCATAGTGCATGCTAATGCTTAGATCTTCAGTTTTCCCATGTGAAATTTCTTTTATAAACGTTTCCTAGCTTAACTTCTAAACTTACCCTGATTATGACAATGATATGTACCCTAACAGTGTGTTAGAAAATAAAAGGAGCATGTTCAAATTCTTAAGATTTGAAATTTAGAAGTAGATTCCCTGTGTAATATGTGTTTTTCTTTGTATTAGCCATCCAGTATTGTGCTAGAAGAGGAGGATGAAGTAGAAGAATCCTGTGGCGTTAAAAACAATAAGGAAGCTTTCAGTGTAAGTTTGGCTATTTTAGTTTTGAATTCTGCAGATACATCTCTTCTATGTCAACTAGGTGGCATTTAAACAATACGTAGAACAGTCATAAGTCTTCAGCTGATCACAGCATTCCTTTGTTGTAAAGAACTATGTAGACTTTACCCTCTAAATAGTACAGTTTGCTTTTTAATAACTCACATCATGACCTGGGGGCACAATAGACATATTTTGGAAGACTGTTTTTGTCCTATCTAATCTCTTTATTTTTAAGATGTAGAAAGCATGCTTGTTGAACTTATAGGCGTCTAAAGCTGAGAGGGATATATAGCTAATAACAGATGGCAAATTTGAAATTTAAGTTGTTGACAGATTCAAATGGTGGGTAAAAAAACAGAAGCTTAATAGGGGTGACCTACATTTAGGCCAATAGCCTGTCAGTAACTGTGCAAAATTTAGTGATGTCAATACAATGTAGTAGTATGATTTGCAGCTTAAATTTTTTTTTTAATTTTTTTTTGAGTTGGAGTCTCACTCTGGTACACAGACTGGAGTGCAGTGGCACGCTCCTGGCCACCGCAGCCTCAACCTGCTAGGCTCCGGCAGTCCTTCCGCCTCAGCCTTCTATGTAGCCGAACTACAGGCATGCACTACCACGCCCGGCTAATTTAATTTTTTTTTTTTTTTTAACTTGAAGTCTTACTTTATCACCCAGGCTGGAGTACAGTGGCATGCTCATGGCCACCACAGCCTTGACCTTCTGGGCTCAGGTGATCCTTCTGCTTCAGCCTTCCAAGTGGCGGAAATACAGGCACATGCTACCATGCCAGGCTCATGTTTTGATTTGTTATAGAGATGAGGTCTCGCCAAGTTGCCTAGGATGGTCTCTAACCCATGGACTCAGGCAATCCTGTCACCTTGGCCTTCCACAGTGCTAGGATTACAGATGTGAGCCACCGTGCTGGGCCTAGCTTAATATTTTTTTTCTGACTCAAAAAATAAAAATAGAGCCGGGCTCGGTGGCTCAGCCTGTAATCCCGCGCCTTTGGGAGGCTGAGGTGAGTGGATTGCCTGAGCCCGCGGGTTCGAGACCCGCCTGGGCAGCGAGACCTCATCTCTACAATAAATCAAAAAATCAGCCGGGCGTGGTAGCGCATGCCTGTAATTCTGGCTACTCGGAAGGCTGAGGCGGAAGGATCGCCGGAGCCCAGCAGGTCGAGGCTGCGGTGGCCGGGAGCGGCCACTGCACTCCAGTCTGGGCAGCCGAGTGAGACTCCAACTCAGAAAAAAAATAAAAATAAAAATAGTTTAATCCTGAATTCTATCAAAGGAAGAGTAGTTTTCATGTTTATGAAGTATTATCTCCTGCTGGGTATAGTGGCTCTCATGCCTATAATCCCAGGAGTCTGGGAGGCCGAGACGAGACAATTAGGTGAACCCAGGGGTTCAAAACCAGCCTGGGCAACTTGATAATAACTTGTCTCTACAATAAGTCAAAAAATAAGCTAGGCATGGTAGTACGTGCTTGTAGTTCCAGCTACTTGGAAGGCTGAGGCAAAAGGATCACCTGAGCCTAGCAGGTCGAGGCTGCGGTGGCTGTGAGCTTGCCACTGCACTCCAGTCTGGGCAACAGAGTGAGACTCTGACTCAAAAAAAACAAAATATAATTTAATCCTGGATTCTATTAAAGGAAGTATTATCCCCTGCTGGGTACAGTGGCTCAAATCTATAAACCCAGAAGTTTGGGATGCTGAGGCGAGACAATTACCTAAGCCCAGGGGTTCAAAACCAGTCTGGGCAACTTGATAAGACCTCGTCTCCACAGTAAATCAAAAAAATTAGCCGGGCATGGTGATGTGTGCCTGTAGTTTCAGCTACTTGGAAAGCTGAGGCAGAAGGATGGCATGAGTCTAGCAGATCAAGACTGCGGTGACCTGAACGTATCAGTGACTCCAGCCTGGGTAACAGAGTGAGACTCTGACTCACAAAAAAAAAAAGTGACACCTACCTAGAAATTGGGAGTTTTGTGTATTTATTAATTTAGACCTTTAACAAATACTAATAAATATTTATTGAAAGTTGCTTTGTACCAGGGGCCATTCTATGTTGCAGGGACACAACAGTGGATAAAAGGGCAAAGTCCTGGCTCTGTTGAATTGCATTCTAGCAGGAAGGTAGTGCTCTGAAGAAAAAGGGGAGGGAAAATAGAGTAACTGTAAGATAGATGGTTTGTATAGTGACAGCCTCTCTGAACCAAGACTTGGATGAGATGAGGGCATGAGCCAAGGCTGCAGTTAGTAGGAAAAATAAGTGGAGGCTCTGAGGCAGAAGCACACACCTAATGTTGCTCACTGTATACCAGGTATGGGTATATACATTCTAAGCTCCTTACAGATGCTGTTTGTGAAGGTACTATTACATTTTACAGAAGAGGAAACAGACTTGGTAAGCTAAGTAACTCGCCTATGGGCTGGTAAATGGCAAAGCCAGGGTTTCAAACGAAGCCTTTGGAGTCTAGAGCATATGATCTGAATCCTTACATTGCCTAATAGGCTATAGTGAGGACTTGGGATTTGACTCTAGGATGAGAAGCCATAGGAGAGAGTTTTCAGTAGAAATGTCACATGAGATGACTTGAACTTATAAAAGAACTGTGTGGAATTGAGTCTGTAGCTAGTTACCTATAGAAGCTGAAAACCAGTTAGGAAGTTAATGTATTAATCTCAGGTGAGAGAAAATGGTAGCTGAGACTAGGGTGATGGCAGAAGTGATGAGAAGTGGTTAGAACCCAAGTATACTTGGGAAGTAGAACTGATGAAATGTACTGATGAATTAATTGAATGTGGAATGTGAGAGCGAGAGAATAATCGGAATGACTCAGATTTTTGGCCTGAGCAACTAAAAGAATGTCATTGAGTTTTCTGTGATACGGAAGGCTGGATGAGGAGCAGGTTTGGAGGAGTCTAGGAATCCAGTGCAGTTTCCAACAGTTTTGAGATGCCACTTGCATATCCAGAGAGAGGTGTCAGGCTGGCACTTGGCATATACGAGATCAGACTTTAGAAAGGATCAGAACATTACCTTTGGGAATTGTTGGCATATAAATTATATTTTAGCTGGGCTTGGTGGCTCAGCCTGTAATCCCGTGCCTTGGGAGGCTGAGGTGAGTGGATTGCCTGAGCCTGCGGGTTCGAAACCCGCCCAGGCAACTTGGTGAGACCTCATCTCTACAATAAATCAAAAATCAGCCGGGCGTGGTAGTGCACGCCTGTAGTTCCAGCTACTTGGAAGGCTGAGGCGGAAGGATCGCTGGAGCCCAGCAGGTCGAGGCTGCGGTGGCCAGGAGTGGCCACTGCACTCCAGTCTGGGCAACAGAATGAGACTCCAACTCAAAAAAAATTAAATTAATTGATTAATTAATTACATTTTATACCATGGTCTGATGAATCACCTAGGGAGTGAAACTAGAGGAGAAGACTAAGGACTGAACCCTAGGACACTCCCAATATATAGAGGACAGAGAGGTAAGAATAATCTAGTAAAGAAGATCAAGACAGAGTGAGACTCCAACTCAAAAAAAAAAAAAAAAAAAGAAGATCAAGACTTGGTCAGCCAGAAAAGAACTAAGAGAATGGTACCCTGGAAGCCAAAGAAAAAAGATGTTTTTAGGAGTAAGGAAGAATTAGCTGTGTTGGTTGTTGCTGATAGGTTAAAAAAGACAAAGACTGAAAACTGTCCATTGAATTTAGCTGTATGGAGGTCATTGAGGAGCTACATTGTCAAGTAGCTTAGTGCAGTGATAGGGACAGAAATGTTTTGGCTTGTTTGGTTTTTTTTTTTTGAGTCAGAGTCTCACTGTCGCCCAGGCTGGAATGCAGTAGTACGCTCATGGCCACCGCAACCTCAACCTGCTGGGCTCAGGCAATCCTTCCACCTCAGCTTTCCAAGCAGCCGGAACCACAGGCGTGCACCACGATGCCCAGCTAATTTTTTAACTTATTGTAAAGATGAGGTCTTGCCAAGTTGCCCAGCCTGCTCTCGAACCCTTGGGCTCAGGCAATCCTCTTACCTCCACCTCCCAAAGTACTGGGATTACAGGTGTGAGCCACTGCACCCAACCTGGACAGAAATGTTCAAGGAGTAGCAGTGTTGTGTTTTTGTTTTTTTGAGCTGAGCCACCGAGCCCGGCTAGCAGTGTTGTTTAAAAAAAAGTGGGATGGCCGGGTGTAGTGGCTCATGCTTGTAATCCCAGTACTTTGGGAGGCTGAGGGAGGAGGAGTGGTTGAGCCCAAGAGTTTGAGACCATCCTGGTCAACATAGCAAGGCCTCGTCTCTACAAAAAATTTAAAAATTAGCTAGGCATGATTGTGCGCACCTGTAGTCCCATGGCTTCGTTGAGCCCTGATTATACCACCATACTCCCTACTGGGCAACAGAGTGAGACCCTGACTCAAAAAAAAAAGTGTGGTCTGGATTAAAAGAGACTAGAAAGATATAACATCTGAATGCAACATGTGAACCTTAGTCAAAACCTGGTTTAGGGAGAAAAAAAGCTATGAAAGACATTTTGGGGACAGTGAGGGGAAACTGAATGTAGATTGGATATAAATGATACCAGGGAGTTATAAATTTTTTTTTTTTCGAGTTGGAGGCTCACTGTGTTGCCCAGGCTGGAGTGCAGTGGCATGTTTGCCGCCACCGCAGCCTCAACATGCTGGCCTCCGGCGATCCTTCCACCTCAGTCTTCCAAATAGTTGGAACCTCAGCCTTCCAAATAGTTGGTGTGGCACTGCCACACCAGCTTATTTTTTTGATTTATTATTGAGATGAGGTCTCACCAAATTATCCCGGCTGGTCTTGAACCCCTGGTCTCAGGCAGTCCTCTTGCCTCGGCTTCCCAAAGTGCTGGTATTACAGGCTTAAGCCACTGTGCCCGGCCTTATTAATTTTCTTAGGTGTGACAGTGGTATTATGACTCATAGGAGTATATTCTTATTCTTAGAAGGCTCATGCTAAAGTATTTAGGAGGGAGTGTCATAATGGCTGCGATTGACTCACAAATGGCTCAGTAAAATGTGTGTGTGTGTGTGTGTGTATAAAGAGACATGCCTTTTAAAATGTCAAACTACTAATTGTGGAATCTAGGAAAAGGATACATGGTTGTTCATTGTACTGTTTTTTCAACTTGTCTATATGAAATTTTTTCCACAAATTGGAGGGAAAAGAAAAGAGTGCATGGGATGAAAGGAAATAGAAACAATAAATATAGGGTCTGCGACAAAGAGAAAGCAACGATATGGGGCATTGGAAAGAAATGTGAGAATCAAGGTTTTTATTTTTTGTTTGAATTCTGGAGAGAGGACAGCTGATAGTAATAGTCCAATACAGAGGAAAAGCTCAATGACCTAGCAGACAGAGGGGATTTAAAGATGGAGTTTTAACTTGAACATCAAAATCTGGCTCCTTAATAACTAGGGAGTTATTATTTCTAATAATTTCATCCAAAAAGAAGTTGTTAAAATAGTTAATCATAGTCTTACATTACTTAATGTCTTTTTTCCTGCTTAAATAGCAATATTTTTTGACTTGTTTTCTGCAGGTTGTAGGAAGTGTCCTGTATTTTACTAATTTTTGCCTTGATAAATTGGGGCAACCGCTACTAAATGAAAACCCTCAGCTTACCGAAGGATGGGAAATACCCAAGTATCCTACATAGTGAATGAAGATCTTTTGTACATCTTGCCACTAAGTTCACCTTTAAACAAATTTCCAAATTTTGCAGACTATGATAACTATTCCTTAATAAAATTCACTAAAGGTACCAGCAAGTCTTCAGCCACATTGTTTCTCTAGAAGGGCAAGAAATACAAGTAAAGGCAAAAAGGTTTGTGTGGGGAGTTGTTTGTTTTATTCTTTTAAAAAAAAAAATCTAAACTATAAACTCTTAGCTTGAAAAGTTAATATTCTTTATTGCTGGTTTACTAGAAAGTAAATTATAGATTGAGCTAGAATTTTAATATATAGATATATATTAAATGTTTAAATTGATCATCCATTTCTTGGAATTCATGGGTTCACACCTAATGTGCCCGGGTGGGTGGAAAAGTATAATTGTTGCTGTCAGTTTGATTGCTGTCTTATAACCATCTGCCTTCTTTCCATGATACCTACTGGAGATATGATAATCTTTTTGCTTCAATTCTTCACTTACTAATCACTGGAAAAAACTCAAAAGAAGTAACAGATCAGTCAGGAACAGATGGTTCTTGGTTAAAAGACTCTATTTGTTGTATTATTTGTTTAAATCACTAAGTACAAGAGATGTAAGTGTCCTCATTGTTGCAGATATTAGTGATCTGTGATCTACTTGCTTTTTGTCTCTGATACTCTTTGCTGTCATAGACAGTTTTACTGATTTGCTTTTATATGCATTATGAAAATCTTTGTTTTTTGACCAATAGGCCAAAGCCTCACTGTTTCAATTGTGGTTCTGAAGAGCATCAGATGAAAGATTGCCCTATGGTAAGTTTTTTTTATATAAAAAAAACTTTGAGCAAGAGCTTTCTCATGTTTTGAGCACATTGATGGCATTGTGCAATATAAAGAAACTTTCTTTTATACTCGTAGTCTTTTAATTTGAAATCTTTTCAAACTATGCTTATATTTTAAGAAATTTTCAAAAATTTATTATAGTACTATGTATTTGAGATGAATGAAATATGAAAGTTAATTTAGACAGTTTATTCTAAAACTTGATTTGATGTTGTAATACTGGGGTAATAACTAAAGTGACTGCTTCTCTTCCTTGCTTGTTTTTCTAAAGTATTCACCCGCTTTTGACACTTGTTCTTAATACATTAAAACTCAAATAATCAGCTGGGCGTTGTGGCTCATGCCTGTAATCCCAGCACTTTGGGAAGCGGAGGTGAGTAGATTGCCTGAGTCCAGGGGCTCGAGACCAGCCAGGGCAACTTGGCGAGATCTTGTCTCTACAATAAATCAAAAAATTAGCCAGGCATGGTGGGGCATGCCTGTAGTTCCAGCTACTTTGGAGGCTGAGATAGAAGGATTGCCTGAGCCCAACAGGAAGAGGCTGTGGTGGCCATGAGCATGCCAGTGCGTTCCAGCCTGGGCGATAGAGTGAGACTCCTACTCAAAAAAACAAAAACAACTCAAATAATTTACTTAATCTTAAAAGAGTTTTTACTTAATTTCTGAAGTATTTATAAATGGCTTGATATCATTTTCTTCAAATGTGTTATGAATTAGCCTCGGAATGCTGCTCGAATAAGTGAAAAGAGAAAAGAGTATATGGATGCTTGTGGTGAGGCAAACAATCAGAATTTTCAGCAGCGATACCACGCAGAAGAAGTAGAAGAACGATTTGGAAGATTCAGGCCAGGAGTTATCAGGTACTGCTGTCATTTTACCCATAGAATGTCATTTTTATTTCCCTAGTATTTGAAATGTTCTGTGTATCTTCAGGAAGTATGTGTACTCTAGCAAGGCCCTAGGTAGTATACTTTAATTCATTAAAAAATACATTGAAGCTGGGCTCGTTGGCTCACCCTGTAATCCCAGCACTTTGGGAGGCTGAGATGAGTGGATTGCCTGAGCCTGCAGGTTCAAGACCTGCCTGGGCAACTTGGCGAGACCTCATCTCTACAATAAGTCAAAAATTGGCCGGGCGTGGTAGCGCATGCCTGTAGTTCCAGCTACTTGGAAGGCTGAGGCAGAAGGATCGCCGGAGCCCAGCAGGTCGAGGCCGCTGCACTCCAGTCTGGGTGACAGAGTGAGACTCCAACTTTAAAAAAAAAAATACATTGGAATCTTAATTCTCAGCTGGGCTCGGTGGCTCAGCCTGTAATCCCGTGCCTTGGGTTGCTGAGGTGAGTGGATTGCCTGAGCCCACAGGTTCGAGACCCACCTGGGCAACTTAGTGAGACTTCATCTCTACAATAAATGAAAAAAAAATTAGTCAGGTGTGGTAGCGCACGCCTGTAGTTCTAGCTACTTGGAAGGCTGAGGCGGAAGGATCGCCGGAGCCCAGCAAGTCAAGGCTGCGGTGGCTGGGAGCGGCCACTGCACTCCAGTTTGGGCAACAGAGTGAGACTCCAACTCAAAAAAAAAAAAAGAAAAAGAAATCTTAATTCTGTGTTTATTAGGCACCATGCTATATAATATAAAATAGAAATGTTTTAAAACACTAGAACATTATATGTTTTCATGCAACCATTAATTCAGTATGTTTATTTCTCTTTTACTCTCACTTAGCGAGGAGCTTCAAGATGCACTGGGTGTGACAGACAGGAGTCTTCCACCTTTTATCTATCGGATGCGCCAGCTAGGGTACCCACCAGGGTGGCTCAAAGAGGCTGAGTTGGAGAATTCAGGTCTTGCACTCTATGATGGAAAAGGTATAGTATCTTAAGTTAGAGAAATCAGCTTAAGTGTTACCTTTTTTTTTTTAGTTGGAGTGTCACTCCACTGCCCAGGCTGGAGAGCAGTGGCACGCTCACAACCACCTCAGCGTCGACCTATTGGGCTCTAGCAGTCCTTCTGCCTCAGTTTTCTAAGTAGCCAGAACTACAGGCACGCACTACCGCACCCAGCTAATTTTTTGTTTATTGTAGAGACGAGGTCTTGCCAAGTCACCTAGGCTGGTCTCAAACCCATGGGCTCAGGCAGTCCACTTGCCTCAACCTCCCAAAGTGCTGGGATTACAGGCTGAACCACTGAGCCCAGCCTACCCTTTTTAAAAAATTAAATGTAAGAGTCACAAGACATTAGGAATGCCTGGCTTGTTTTTTTTTTTTGAGTTGGAGTCTCACTCTGTCGCCCAGACTGGAGTGCAGTGGCTGCTCCTGGCCACTGCAGCCTCGACCTGCTGGGCTCCGCAATCCTTCCGCCTCAGCCTTCCAAGTAGCTGGAACTACAGGCGCACGCTACCACACCCGGCTAATTTTTCGATTTATTGTAGAAATGTGGTCTTGCCAAGTTGCCCAGGCGGGTCTCAAACCCACGGGCTCAGGCCATCCACTCACCTCAGCCTCCCAAAGCGCGGGATTACAGGCTGAGCCACCAAGCCCGACTGGCTGACTTGTTTAATGTGTGCTAACTAAAAAAGTCATGATTATGATTCCTTTCTTTTACAAGGAAGGAACTAAAACTGAGGTGTGTCCATATAATTATTAGCTGATCATTTGGACTTACTCAGTGGCTACCTAGGCCAAAGTATCAATGCTGTAGCTAGTCCTTTTAAGTTCTTAACTTTCTCAGTAATGGTAACAGACAGAGAGCCATCAGTGCCAGGAAACCTGTAAAATTTAAAACACAGAAACCCTCTAATAGTCTAGAACTCCTCTCCTGGATAGCCACCATAGAAAAATACTTACATATATGCAAAAAGCAATGCATGTATGCAAGAATTTTTTTGTTGTTATTGTTTTGTTTTTTTGAGTCAGAGTCTCATTCTGTTGCCCAGGCTGGAGGGCAGTGGCACACTCAGAGCCACTGCAGCCTCTACCTGCTGGGCTCAGGCAATCCTTCTACCTCTGCTTTCCAAGTAGCTAGAACCACAGGTGTGCATGATCACGCCCGGCTAATTTTTTAATTTATTGTAGAGATGAGGTCTCGCCAAGTTGCTTGGGTTGGTCTCAAACTCGAGGGCTCAGGCAATCCTCTCACCTCGACCTCCCAAAGTGCTGGGATAATAAGCGTGAGCCACTATACCCAGCCTGCGAGGATATTTTTGTAGCTTTGAATATAGTAGTGAGAAATCAAAACGTTAAGGCCCTCAAGGTGAATGGTTAAACTGTTGTGAGCTGTGGACTCTATATATTGCAATATAGAATGGAATAAATCCATATGAACTGGCATGGCAAAGTCTTAGGGCAGTACTGAGTCAAAAAAAAAACAAAACCCAAAACAGTTGATTTCTTCCACAGTGTGGTACCATTGATCTTAAATTAAAAAAAGAAGAAAAACCTCACATGAATGAAAACATGCTATTTTCTCTTATGGGCTTATGTATGTAAGTATTTTAAAAGGTCTTAACTAAGAACCATCTAGATTCCTGACCACTTTATATGAGTATACCTCTCCCTCATCCACCTGCCTGGCCTGCCAGACTATCAGTATACCCGGTTTGTTTCCTTCATAACCTATCACAATTTAGATACATTTTTTTCTTTGTTGTTTTGTTTTTTGTTTTTCTTTCTTTTTTTTTTTTTTTGAGTTGAAGTCTCACTCTGGAGTGCAGTGGCCGCTCCCGGAGACCTGCTGGGCTCTGGTGATGCTTCCACCTCAGCCTTCCAAGTAGCTGGAACTACAGGCGTGCGCTACCACGCCTGGCTAATTTTTTATTTATTGTAGAGATGAGGACTCACCAAGTTGCCCAGGCGGTTCTCAAACCTGCGGGCTCAGGCAATCCACTCACCTCGGCCGCCCAAAGCCCTGGGATTACAGGCTGAGCCACCGAGCCCAGCCTGTTTTTTGTTTTTCTTGAGGTGGGCTCTCACTCTGTCGTCCAGGCTAGAGTATAGTGGCACACTCACAGCCATCGCAACCTTGACCTGCTGGGCTCAGGTGATCCTTCTGCCTCAGCCTTTCAAGTCGCTGGAACCACAGGCAAGTGCCACCTTGCCTGACTAATTTTTTTTTTTTTATTGTAGAGGAGGTCTTGCCATGTTCCTCAGGCTGGTCTCGAACCCCTGAACTCAAGCGATCATCTCGCCTCTACCTCCCAAAGTTCTTGGATTACAGGTGTGAGCCACCGTGCCAGGCTTGCTTTTTTAAAGTTTTTGAGTCAAGGTCTCTCTCTGCCACCCAGGCTGTGGTGCAGTTGCATGATCACTGCTCGCTGCTGCTGCAACTTTTTGGGCTCAGATGATCCCTCTGTCTCAGCCTTCTGAGTAGCTGAAATTACCAGCGCATGCCACCACCTGGATGTTTTAAAAAAATTTTTTTTTGGCAGTTGCTTTACTAAGTTCTGGCCTGGCCATGTGGCTCTTTGAACTATGTCTGCCATGTTTTCCTAAACTTTGGCCCCCTTACCTACCTTAGGGAGGTGAATCTCCTCTCTGTCTCTTCCTAATTTACTTTCTAAGTAAACTATATTTTCCAATGCAAAAAATAAAATTTTTTTGTAGGGACAAGACCTTGCTATTTTGTTTAGGCTAGTCTTGAATTTCTGTGCTCAAGCGATCCTCCTCCCTCGGCCTCCCAAGGTGCTGAGATTACAGGCGTGAGCCCCTGGTCCTGCTCAATTTGTTTTATTTTATTTCTTTATTTTTGTAGAGATAGGAGTCTTGCTTAGGCTGGTATGGCAACTCTTGGACTCAAGCATTCCTCCCACTTCAGCCTCTCAAAGTTACAGACCTGAGCCACCATGCCTGACCTAAACTATTTTTATCAAAGTAGTATGTCTGCATTATTTAAATTTCTAATCTAATGGTTCAGAAAAATTATAATTAATGTCATTCCCACATGAATTTTGTTGACATGAGTATAAGCACTTTTCAGGTACATTTTTGGTCTGGGATGTGTACTGACATCTAGCGAGATTAACAGTTTTGCTGGTCTATAATAGATGGTACTGAGGGGGAAGCAGAAGTTGGAGAAGTACAACAGAGCAGAAGTGTCACTTATGATCTCTCGAAATTGGTCAACTATCCAGGTTTCAATATATCTACTCCCAGAGGAATTCCAGATGTAAGTGTCTCGGTATTTTTTTGAATTCTGAGATGTAACATTATTATGTTAAAGATTATTCAAAATATTAACGTATGTAGCAGTTGCTGTTAAAAAGTTATACATGTGTTTAACTTTTTAATTTCCTTTATGTTGACTAGGTCTTAAATGAAATCTTATAGTCATCAAAATCACAATTTTTTTCTAATTTTAAAAGTTTTGTTTTGTTTTAATATGGGATGGCTCTGAGACAGTATTATAAATTTTACAGAATTACTTGGGAAGTAAATTTCTGTCTGGAATAAACCTAAGTATACTATAACTCTTTTTTCTGTTCTTTCTTGACTTTTTTCCCCACAAAATTTCTCATTCTGTATGTGAATGGTTTTTCCATACTTACTCTTTTCCAACTTCCATCTTGTGTTTCAACAATGAATATCATGTTGTTTTATTAAAAACTGTGTTCTTGGTGTTCTTGAGGACTGGACGATAGGGAAGAAGCCAACGATTTGAACTTGGAGTCTAGTGAATAGTTACAAATTAATGAATCACACAAAACAGCATGTAATTCATTAAGGGCTAAATTGCATGATACAAACTATAAGTACTTCTGAAAGTGGGTCTGAATTCCAGTGTACATCAGAATCCCCTGGGCGGTACTCATTAGAAATGTTCATTCTTTTTCTAAATTTATAAATAGAGACAAGGTCTCGCTATGTTGTTCTGACTGGTCTCAAACTCCTGGCCTCAAGCAATCCTCCTACCCCAGCCTCCCAAAGTGCTGGGATTATATGTGTGAGGCTCCTGGCCAAAAATGCAAATTTTTTAGTCCCACCCTTAGACTTAACTGACTCAGACCCTGGCATTTGTATGTCTCACAATAGCACAAAGTGATTTTTATTGAGAACCACTGTCGAATGTGCTATTGGAGATGCAAGAGAAACAAATATGTTGAACCTTAAGATCAGGACTCTATTTGGAAAGGAGAAGAACAGAATATAGAAAACTCATGGTGAGTGGCTGGGCACAATGGCTCACGCCTATAATTCCAGCACTTTGGGAGGCCAAGGTGAGAGGACTGTCTGAGCCCACGGGTTCAAGACCAGCTTGGGCAGCTTGGTGAGACCTCATCTCTACAACAAATAAAAAAATTAGTGGAGTGTAGTGGCATGTGCCTGTAGTTCCAGCTACTTGGAAGACTGAGGCGGAAGGATCACCAGAGCTGGTCGAGGCTGCGGTGGCTGTGAGCATGCCACTGCACTCCAGCCTGGCAACAAAATGAGACTCCAACTCAAATAAAAAGAAAATTCACCATGAGCAAGTGTGTTAGGAGAAATGAGCTATCAACAGTACTGTTAGCAGTGCCAGTGCATGATAGGGGAGAGAGACAAGCCAGGAGGCCTGATAGGAGTCCTTCCTGCCTCCAACTTTTCCTTGCAGTCGGTAGACCCTTTTTTGGCCAAGTGATTATGTCAAGCAGTCTTTTAGTATTCGGTCCTGATTATTTTATAGGCAGGTTTTTTTTCCCCCTTCAACATATCATTATTTTTCTTAATTTCCAATAGAAAGAAGAGTCACATAAGAAGCAGAAATGTAATTTGAGACCACTGCTTTACCTAATTTGAGCAATATCTCAAAACATGACATTTTCGAAATGCATATTTTTTTTCCTTCTTTTCATCATTAGGAATGGAGGATATTTGGTTCCATACCAATGCAGGCATGTCAACAGAAGGATGTGTTTGCCAATTACCTTACTTCTAACTTCCAAGCGGTAAATAAATTTTAAGGGTGTGATCTATAAAAATTTGTTGTATATATCTGTGAGATTTTGTAGCTCATTAGTTATAAAAGGAAAATAGTAGCTAATTTTACCAGTTACCTAGACTTAGCTCCCCATTGGGTTTCTACATCATTTAAGTGAAGGGGTGGAATTTAATACTTTGTCTTCCCCATCTAACTTGTGTTTGGTTTGGTTGCTTCTTTAGCCGGGTGTGAAGTCTAGCAGCAAAAGGTCTTCATCTCAGTCCAGCCCAGGTAGTCCAAAGAAGCAGAAGAAGGAAAGCAGCTCAGCAGACTCCCCTGCCGACATGGAACTTGACTCGGGTACGTTTCATTCTGCAGCCTTGTAACATTGAGAAGTGAGGATGAATTTCTGTGCTCCTGAGTTCCATAAGAAAGGGAAAGCTAGCCGAGTTCGGTGGCTCAGCCTGTAATCCCGCGCCTTTGGGAGGCTGAGGTGAGTGGATTGCCTGAGCCCGCGGGTTCGAGACCCGCTTGGGCAGCGAGACCTCATCTCTACGATAAATCAAAAAATCAACTGGGCTTGATAGCTTATGCCTGTAATTCCGGCTACTTGGAAGGCTGAGGCGGAAGGATCACCGGAGCCCAGCAGGTCAAGGCTGCGGTGACCGGGAGCGGCCACTGCACTCCAGTCTGGGCAACAGAGTGAGACTCCAACTCAAAAAAAAAAAAAAAAGAAAGGGAAAGCTTCCTTATGAGCACTGACAAAATAGTAAATCAATGTTTTATTCTTGGAGATCAGAGCATCACCACTGTCACTGATAAAACCTGAATTGGAAGCCGGAGCTTGGTATCAGAGCCAGTTGGGCTGGCTAATTGCACTCCTGAATCAGGCAGACTCACTCATCCAGTCCTGCAGTGCTGCATCCAGCCTGGCCCCTCTGATCAGGGTAGCACTCTAGGGCAAGTGGTGAAAAGCATGTGCCCTTCTGACAGCTCGGTCTGAAGAAGAAGAGCTCAGCTGAACCAAGCTTTCCCAGTTATTCTCTCCAGTCATATTAATTTGATAAATCACTCCCCCTCCCTAAGAAAGAGAGGCCATGAGGAAAATCTGTCCTCCTTGAAACTCAAAATAGGACAGAGACTTTCCTAGCTTTTTGTTCTCTTAACCGTCTGTGCTTAACCACATAACCTGTGGTCAACCAGGATTAGTCTGGTCCTTTGAACAGATCAGTAGTGGATTAGTACAGTCCTGCTCCCACCTTTTGAAGCTCCTGTACCCCTCGGTACCAACCATTGCTCCCTTGGGTTTCCCCCTGGGGCTACTGTTCAATATTTTATATTTTTGCCGTAGAAGGCTTTTGAATGGATCTGAATTTTGCACTTACTGAGTAAACTTCAAGGCCAGTCTAAATTTAAGGCAGAAAACTTGCTCCTTGATCAATTTCTCATCCCAAGCTATGCCTAGCAACTTTGGTCATATATAGCCTGTTAGATGTTCTGAAGTGAGGTGAAATGGCAAGTGCTGGATTAGGGTTACGGTTAGGGTTAGGGTGCATGCACCTGTGGTCCCAGCTACTTAGAAGACTGAGATGGAAGTATCACTTGAGCCCGGTAGGCTGAGGCTGCAGTAGTGATGATCATGCCACTGCACTCTAGCCTGGGTGACAAAGTGAGACCAACTCAATACGTACATATATATATTCATATATATATAAAAGTCATAAATTAATTATTCATAGTGTTCAAAGGACTTGAAGTCCAAAATTGAATTTTGTTGCACCAGTGACTTTAAAGTTCAAACTGAAAGGCCTCAAATTATTTTCCCAAATTTTTTACTCTGCTTAGTCTTAGCTACAGGGGTTCCATATGCCTGGGTAGAGTTCACAACCTCGACTTCTAGCTCCTACAGCCTGACTTCAGTCTCCAGTGTCACATTTTTTTTTTTTGCTGGGATTACAGGTGAGAGCCATCGTACCCAACAAGGTTCCTTTTTTTTTAATGCCCCCAAATTCATTTCTTGGCACTCAGTCCAGAAGGAATTTGGAGCAGTAGATCTAGCAGCTAGCCCTGGTTTAACCAGAACCTTCGCAGAACAAAGATTACTTGCAAAGACCTGACATACCTCATTTCTGCACCCTCAAGTTCTTCCTCAACCACACCGCCCCAGGAATGTTGCACCTGCATAGCAGGCACAGCAACACCCACGGGCCTCACCTGTGCAGGCTGTGCCTGTGCTTACTGAGCCTCTGCTGGCATCTGGTGATGCTTCTGCCTGCCTACACACAGATCTACAAAGTAGAGCTCACTTGCCAAAGGCCCTCTGGCTCAACCATCAGCAAAGACAGCTGGTCTTGCTTAGACCCTTTGCTTTGCAGAAGCTTAAGCCTCTGTCTCTTTAGAAACAGCCACACCTATAAATAAAGTCACCATAAGATATAATCACCTGCTGAGGACAAAGGACCATATAACAAGAGGTTTCTTGCCCAAACCACAGGCTTAAAAGATGGGCCAAGCCGGGCTCGGTGGCTCAGCCTGTAATCCCGCGCCTTTGGGAGGCTGAGGTGAGTGGATTGCCTGAGCCCGCGGGTTCGAGACCCGCCTGGGCAGTGAGACCTCATCTCTACAATAAATCAAAAAATCAGCCGGGCGTGATAGCGCATGCCTGTAATTCCGGCCACTCGGAAGGCTGAGGTGGAAGGATCGCCGGAGCCCAGCAGGTCGAGGCTGCGGTGGCCGGGAGCGGCCACTGCACTCCAGTCTGGGCGACAGAGTGAGACTCCAACTCAAAAAAAAAAAAAAATTAGCCAGACGTGGTGGTGTGCACATGTAGTTCCAGGTACTTGGAAGGCTGAGGCAGAAGGATCGCCTGAGCTCAGCAGGTCGAGGCTGCGGTGGTCGTGAGCATGACACTGCACTCCAGCCTGGGTGACAGAGTGAAACTGACTCAAAAAAAGAAAAAAAAGATGGACCATTATGAGCCTCTACAAGGTGCTTGGATCAGAACACTCTGACCACACACTGAGGCCCAATCCTCCACCAGTCTCCTAGGTATCTCTCCACCTCCGTCAGTCCCCCTTTGTTACTCTGTAGTGCTCCGCACCAACACACTAAATATCAGGGTCTCTGAGGGTGTTAACAATCTCCTTCCCTACCTAGGTTCTGAACAACTAAGTGATCATGCATTGAGTAAGAGACCAAATTATCAGGGCCACCTTTTAGCTCTGCTTAGTGAGAGAGCCAGGTGGGTCTACTAACTGATCTCAGTGGCTCGTTAACACCCAGGTCAATGGTCCTGAATCAAGGTAGGCCCTCCCCACCCCTGCCCCACTCTACAGCTCCCCCCAGCTTCTTTCGTCTTGCAGGAACAGAGCTCCTCAAGGTGTAGCAGCATGACCTCTGGATTGCTCACTCCCAATGAGAAGGAGAAGCACTGAGTCGGTCTAATTGTCCCTTTCTTGTGGAGAATTTTATTAAGTGGCATATGCTCTGTGTGTTTTACTTGAAATGGATTCTGTGTCCCAAAACTGTAGGCATAGTGATTCAGTTTGGAATTGTGAAATATAGCTGCTTGGATTTCTATTCCTATTAACATTCGTTTGTTAATGATGTTTATTTCTTCGTTTGTATTGTTAATGGTGTTTATTGAGGCCAGACACAGTGGTTCAGGCCTGTAATCTTAGCACTTTGAGAGGCTGAGGCAAGAGGATTATTACCTAACTCAGGAGTTCGAGCCCGGCCTAGGCAACACGGCAAGACCTCATCTCTACAAAAAATAAAAATAAAGTAAATTAGCAGTGTGATGATACATGCGTAGTCCCGGCTACTTGGAAGGCTGAGGCAGAAGGATCACCTGAGCCCAACAGGTCGAGGCTGAGGTGACCAAGATCATACCACTGCACTCCAGCCTGAGTACCAGAGTGAGACTCCAACTAAAAAAAAAATAGTGTTTATGGAGATGTTTTGTTCGAATGAAGCACGGCTTTGAACTCTTTGGATATGATTTATTCGAAGCGTAACATATATACACTGTAAAAGAAAGAATGTAACTCTCTCCTCCCTACCACTTGCTCTTCTTCCTCCTTTTATGTTCCTTGTTGTAATTAACAACACCAGTGTTTGTGTAATTATCTAGACTCAAGATTCCGTTCATCTTCAGCTTCATCCACTCCTAAATTCTGCCCTCTGTTTCTAGAAAGTTATTAAATCCTAAGAATATCTCAGTAATTGCTTCTTAGTTCTGGCCTTTCTCTTATCTGATCACTAATTGGTGGGGCTATAACTGGCTATAACTGATAATGGTTTTTTGGTTTTTTGGCCTACTTCTTTTCAGCTCTTTTAGTTATTCTTTGATCTTCTGAGTCGAGTTATGTTTTTTTGTCTGTCTGTTTGTTTGTTTGTTGTAGTAGTAGTCTCCCTCTATTTCTCTTTCACTCAGGCTGGAGTGCAGTGACACTCTCATGGCCACCGCAGCCTTGGCCTGCTGGACTCAGACAATCCTTTTGCTTCAGCCTTCCAAGTAATTGGAACTATAGATGTGCACTACCACGCCCAGCTAATTTTTTTATTTATTGTAGAGACAGGGTCTTACCAAGTTGCCCAGGCTGGTCTCATACCCCTGGACTCAGGCAGTCCTCTCATCTTCATCTCGAGAAGTGCTGGGATTACAGGCGTGAGCCACCGTGCCCATAAGACACAATTACTGCCCTAGTTTCTACTCTTTGTCGTGAGGGTTGCAGATGTATAAACATCATTTTAATATAAATGTAGTGACCCACAGTGTCACATATAGAACAGTAGTGTTGCACGTTGTTGCCATGGAGCAGATTATAGACTATCATGGTGGTGCAGAGGAAAAACTGAGGAACCGTGCTGGATAAAGTCATAGAGAGACTTTGAACTGCATCTTGAGGGAGGAATTCAGGGATTTACCAAGGAGTGGAGAAGGAGTGGGTTGTTGGGGACAGTGGGAAGTGCAAATGCAGAAGCATGTGGTATCCCAGGATCCACCACAGCATGTGATAGCCGGAGTTTAAGCTGGACTGTAGGGGATGACGAGGAGGAAGGAGGCGGACTATGAGTCCCTGAGGGCATTAGAGGGCATCGAGCGGTTTGGACTTCATCTCATCGGCCACAGACGGGCACTGAAGGGTTTGCAACTGAGACGGGAAGGTTATAGGACAAATTTGCATTTTGTAAGGATTAATCTGACAACCATTTGGAGGACAAATGCAGGGAAGATGAATCCAGGGGTGAGGGCGACCTTATCTTACTGACAAACGGTAACAGGCCTGAAACAAGTAGTAGTGACTCTGACAGTCTATAGGAAGGAGTATACCCCGGAGAGCCAAAGACCTGGGGTGGGGCAGAAGGAAAAAGGACTCTCGATGACAAGACTTCAAGCTGGTATCCTGGTGGTGCCATTAGTGAGAATAGCAGATGGGGATAAGAGTTCAGATTTCGGGAAAAGATAGTTTGTTTTGGGTGGGTTGTGTCTGTAGGACCTATAGGTGGCGATGACTGGTGAACAATTAGCTATGTAACTCTGCAGTGCAGGTAAGCAGTCTAGGTTCGAGATGCAGAATTGGGAAATAAGCCAGAGTGTGTTCTGCCTTGTCCCCTCCCTTCTTCCCCTTCAGTCTCCTACCCGCTTGATAGCCAACCTGTACTTCAGTCAGATTTCCTACCGTGTCCTGCCACTTGCGTCAATCTTCAGTTAAAGCACACTACCTAGAAATTATATCTCCATTTTGTTTGTATTTTTCAGTCTAAAATGATGTACATAGCACAGAAACAATCTCCCAAAGAGTTTGGTTAAAGTTCCTAGTACCGCCGGGCACAGTGGTTCACACCTGTAATCCCAGCCCTTTAGGAGGGGGAGGTGAGAGGATTGCCTGAGTTCAGGGGTTCGAGACCAGCCTGGGCAACATGACAAGACCTCATCTCCACAATAAATCAAAAAAATGAGCCAGGTATGGTGGCACATGCCTACAGTTCCAGCTACCTGGAAGGCTGAGGCAGAAGTATCGCCTGGGCCCAGCAAATCAAGGCTGTGGTGGCCGTGAGCATGCCACTGTACTCCAGCCTGGGTGACACAGTGAGAAACCAACTCAAAAAAAAAAAAAAGAAGTTCCTAGTGCCAGCTCTTCCTGCAGATGGTCTTTTCAGGTGAACTGAGGACATTAGATGATAATTGTAGCAGCTGAGTATGCAGTTTTCTTCCTCAAGCCAGCTATTTTTTGTCATTGAATTTCTGGATACACCTAAGTTCAAATAATAATTTTTTAAAAAATTTTTTTAGCCGGGCTCGGTGGCTCAACCTGTAATCCCGCGCCTTTGGGAGACTGAGGTGAGGTGGATTGCCTGAGCCCGCGGGTTCGAGACCCGCCTGGGCAGCGAGACCGCATCTCTACAATAAATCAAAAAATCAGCCAGGTGTGGTAGCGCATGCCTGTAACTCCGGCTGCTTGGAAGGCTGAAGCGGAAGGATTGCCGGAGCCCAGCAGGTCAAGGCTGCGGTGGCTGGGAGCGGCCAGTGCACTCCAGTCTGGGCGACAGAGTGTGCACTCCAGTCTGGGCGACAGAGTGGGACTCCAACTCAAAAAAATTTTTTTTTGAGTTGGAGTCTCACTCTGTCGCCCAGACTGGAGTGCAGTGGCCACTCCCGGCCACCGCAGCCTCTTCCCGCTGGGCTCCGGCGATCCTTCCGCCTCAGCCTTCCAATAGCTGGAACTCCAGGCGTGCGCTACCACACCCGGCTGATTTTTTTTGATTTATTGTAGAGATGAGGTCTTGCCAAGTTGCCCAGGCGGGTCTCACACCCGTGGGCTCAGGCAATCCACTCACCTCAGGCTCCCAAAGCGCGGGATTACAGGCTGAGCCACCGAGCCCGGCTTTTTTTTTTTTATTTTTTTGAGTTGAAGTTTCACTCTGTCACCCAGGCTGGAATGTAGTGGCCCGCTCATGGCCACTGCAGCCTTGACCTGCTGGGCTCAGGCAGTCCTTCTGCCTCAGCCTTCCAAGTAGCTGGTACTGTAGATTTTTGATTTATTGTGAAGATGAGGTCTCACCAAGTTGCCCAGGCTGTTCTTGAACCCATGGGCTCAGGCATTCCTCTCACCTCAGCCTCCCAAGTGCTGGGATTGCAGGCTTGAGCCCCTCGCCTGGCTTCTTTATTGTAGAGACAAGGTCGCACCAAATTATGAAGGCTGGTCTCGAACCCATGGGCTCAGGCAGTCCTCCACCTTCCAAAGTGCTGGGATAACAGATGTGAGCCACTGGGCCCACCAAATAATAAATTTTAGTAAACCCAAATAGTTTTACGTCTTCTAAAGTATCTCTTAACTGTATTTCAGATGTGGAGGTTCCACATGGTTCTCGAAACAGTGAACCCTTTCGGTTTCAACCACCATTGCCGCCTGGCACGCCTCCTCCACTCCCGCAGGGAACGCCTCCGCCCATCTTTACTCCTCCGCTCCCCAAGGGCACCCCGCCACTGACTCCCAGTGACTCACCTCAGACCAGAACAGCGTCTGCAGCTGTGGACGAGGATGCGCTGACTCTAGAAGAACTTGAAGAGCAGGCAGAGGCGGATCTGGGCGGCTCTCGAGCAGACTGAGAGCATCAACAGTGATTCTGATATTCCTGTGGACACACCCTTAACTGGGAATTCCGTGGCCTCATCACCTTGTCAAAATGAGGTGGACCTCCCCCTCCCAGAGGGGAAAACGTCTGAAAAGCAGGTGCTGGGTGAGCCTGAGGTACCAGACACTCTTACAGAAAAATCAGAAGTTGAACATTCCTCAAGTCCCGATTCTGAGGCAACGTTGCTTTGTGAGAAGGAAAGGGAAGCGTCTGCTCAAGGAGACGCTGAGGGCACCCCTCTTGATAATGGCCATGTCGCATCGAACTGTGGTGTCAGAAATGGAGGCAGCCAGAAGCTCTTACAGGTGGACACCAGTCCTTTAGTGGCCACTAAGGTGCATAGCCCCATTCCTGACATGAGCAAATTTGCAACCGGAATAACACCATTTGAATTTGAGAATATGGCAGAATCTACTGGAATGTACCTCAGGATAAGAAACTTGTTAAAGAACTCACCCGAAACCAGCAGAAAAATAAAAAGGCTTCTGAATAACAGCTGGCATAGCCTCAGGAGCTGTTTAATAACCTATAACTCTGTGTTCTGTTCATTAGTACTGACTAAGTGGACAGATAAATTGTTTTCCTGTTTGTCTCTGCCATGTCTAAAAATCTGTCCAAGGTTTGTGTTCTAAAGTCAAGCCTATTTTAAAGAATGGAAAGACTGGGCTCACTAGTGTACTATATTTTACTCCCACAACCATTTGGGTGGGAAATGTGAGTATGCGCTAGTTTAGAGGTAGTTCGTTAAGGTTTATACTGTTTTTGGATTGTGTCTGTTAAGAGTGATGGTTTTTAATCTGTCTTTTGTACATTGCTTTCCCTTTCTACATTTTGCTAATTATCCTGTATATAAGTTTAATACATCACTTTTTAAAAGAAAAAATTCTAACCATTTTAAATTCATATTTCAACTTGGACAACCAAATGAGAAAAATCAGGGATGAGCAGCTTTATCCCATTTGGGGTATTTTTGTAAGTGATTTACATGCATCAATTTTAGTAATACTTTTACTTTTTTGTACCTTCATTCTTCAACTAAGCTTGCTATACAGGTATGTTCATCTTTGTGTACAGAGGTTTAATAAATTAGTTTTCATATATATAATCTAAGACTTTGAATACAAAAAAGTGATTCACAGCTAAGTTAGTGTATATACCCTTTTAAGATTAAAAGTTAATTATGGACTGTGCTCAGTGGCTCAGTCTGTAATCCCAGCACTTTGAAAGGCCGAGGCAAGTAGATTGCCTGAGCTCTTGGGTTCAACCCAGGCAGCTTGGTAAGACCTTGTCTCTACAATAAATACAAAATTAGCCAAGCATAGTAGCGCGTGCCCGTAGCTCCAGCTACTTGAAAGGCTGAGGTGGAAGGATCGCCTGAGCCCAGAAGGTCGACGCTGGGGTGGCCATGAGTGTGTCATTGCACTCCAGCCTGGGCAACAGAGTAAGACTCCCAACTCAAAAAAAGAAAAGAAAAGAAAAAGAAAATTAATTATGTGGTAGCAAAGGAAACATAAGAATTTCAAGTTTGGGTGCTTTCAGCAGATTTCAGCCTGAAATACAGAAACAACAGGATCTTTCTTTTCTTTTCTTTTCTTTTTTTTTTTTGAGTCAGAGTCTCACTCTGTCACCCAGGCTGGAGTGCAGTGGCACACTCATGGCCGCCGCAGCCTCGACCTGCTGGGCTCAGGCAATCCTTCTGCCTCAGGCTTCCAAGTAGCTGGAACTACAGGTGTGCACCACAACACCTGGCTAATTTAAAGTAATTAGCTTGAAAAAGTGAATGGAGTACAGCTAGTCTTTGTATAAAAATTATTTTCTAGATTGGAATCTTATCTTGACAGTTAAAAACCAGGCTCGGTGGCTCAGCCTGTAATCCCAGCACTTTGGGAGGCTGAGGTGAGTGGATTGCCTGAGCCCGCGGGTTCGAGACCCGCCTGGGCAACTTGGCGAGATCTCATCTCTACAATAAATCAAAAATTACCGCGTGGTAGCGCGTGCCTGTAGTTCCAGTTAC